>CAUYQV010112329.1:0-40183 GCA_963574575.1 Galagoides demidoff
ATAGCTGTGTACATTAATGCAATCACAGGGTACAGTGTGGTGTTTTCACATACATTCTGAAATACCCTCATGAAAATGGTTTACGTGGCCTTCATGTCATTTTCTTAGTTATTGTGTTAAGAAATTCATACTCTGCTTTTAGAAAGATTCCTTTGTACTCTTGTGGGATAAACCATAGAGGTGGCCCCACCAATCACCCCTCTCCCCCCATGCCGCCCCATACCCGCACCCCCCCCACATACCAAAATGTTCGGGGATAAATAGGGTATAACAATGATATGAAATCTATAAATTAGTTTCATAGTAGGACTGAGTACATTGGATACTTTTTCTTCCATTCTTGAGATACTTTGCTAAGAAGAATATTTTCCAGCTCCATCCATGTAAACATGAAGGAGATAAAGTCTCCATCTTTCTTTATGGCTACATAATATTCCATGGTGTACATATACCACAACTTATTGATCCATTCGTGGATCGATGGACACTTGGGCTTCTTCCATGACCTAGCAATTATGAATTGGGCTGTAATGAACATTCTGATACAAATATCTTTATTGTAGTGTGATTTTTGGTCTTTTGGATATATACCTAGTAGTGGAATTATAGGATCAAATGGCAGTCTATTTTTAGTTCTCTAAGTGTTTTCCAGGTGTCTTTCCAAAAGGAACGTATTAGTTTACATTCCCACCAGCAGTGTAGAAATGTTCCCTTTTCTCCACAACCATGCCAGCATCTGTGATTTTGGGATTTTGGGATATGGGCTAATCTTGCTGGAGTTAGGTGATATCTCAAAGTAGTTTTGATTTGCATTTCTCTGATGATTAAGGATGATGAGCATTTTTTCATATATCTGTAGGCCGTGCACCTGTCTTCTTCTGAGAAGTTTCTCTTCAAGTTCCTTGCCCACCCTGAGATGGGATCACTTGTTCTCTTCTTGCTGATACGTTTGAGCTCTCTGTTTAATCACACTTTCTTCTAAGGTTTTTATAGTTTCATGTCTTAGATTTAACACTTTTATCCATCGTGAGCTAATTTTTACCCAAAAAAATGGTGCGCCAGTGAGGATCCAATATCAGTACTCTTATCTTAATAAATTACTAATGCCTCTTTCTGCACTCCTTTCCTTTTCTTTTGTGTTTTCTTATTTTGGTGCAGGGATTAAGACCCCAAATTTTAGAGTCAAACTGACTTATACCCAGCTGTTCAGTTTCACAACTACAGGCAGATTACCTCTTTATTTCCTCCTGAGTAAAACGGTACTGTCCTCCTAGGGGATGCACAGCACAGTGCCTGGTGCTCTTGCTAGCACGCAGCCCTGGCTTGTGATCCTCTCTGCTCTCCCAGTCTCCAGCATCTGCGTGTTGCACCTAACTCCACGTATATCACTGTAAAAACAAAATGAGAATGTTACCAGGCATGGGGAACATCTGATGGACTGGCTGGTGGAGTTATTTCTGCTACTAAGCCAGAGATCCTGCCTTTTAGGAGCCTACTGTCTAATGAGAAAGATAGGAAGATGCACAGCGCTACTGCCGCGAATCTGAAGGAGAAGTGATCAGAGTGTAGTGTTAGGAGACCCAAGAGCAGGATGGAGAAGCTTGCAAACTGTCGCTGGGTGTTAAAGATGTCTAGGAATTTCCCGGTTAATGGACTGTGGATTCAGAGAGCAATATAGGAGCAAAGGGCGAGAGGCCCCAGCTAGGCTGGACACTTGCAGAAGAGCTGCATCTGTGGAAGCAGAAAGGTGAATACTTATTTGAGCAAAAACGTAAAAGCAATGTCAGTACACTGGGCTGATGCAAACTGCAACTAAATAAAGCAAAGATAATAATACTGCTTCTTCACACTTGCATAGCACCTTTACAATTTACAAAGTATTTTTATTCACATTTTCTCACTTGTCCCTTTTAAAAACCATGGTGAAGGAAGGAGTCAGCAGAGATGCTCCCTTATCTCATCTTAGAGATGAGGAGGGAGCTGGGAGCTGCAGAGACCCACATGCAGGTGGTACCCTTCTACGCAGGCCCCCCACCCTCACAGGGGCCTCTTTTCCTTCTTCTCCCTTAGGCGGCTTCCATGCAGAGAGACCCAGGAAGCAGAGGAGGTGTAACTGACTCCCTTGAGGTGGAGCTTAGGGCCTGTGAACTTGTGATTAGTTCTCTCTTAAACCAGGCTGCCCCTTTTCGGTTAGGGCTGTGTTTGCATTTGTGTTAATGGTTACCTCTATTAGAGTGTTGCTCTGTCTGGGGCTGCATGAATAAGGCAGCTCTGCCTCCCTACCCAGCTTGGAATAGACACAACTTCTGGGAAGAAACCCATGGGTCCCTTCTGTGTTTTCTTCTAGTTGAACTAAAGCTCCTTGCTTACGCTGGTTATAATCCCACAGTGTCCCTATATCCTTTTTAACAAAAGACCCCACATCACCTGCCTGCCCTGGTTTTATAATCCCTCCATTTTATCAAAGAGCTGCAAGTCGATAGTAAGAGTAGGTGTGGAAAAGGAAAACCAGTCACACTTTGCCCCTTCAATAATAATTAGCCTAATGTCTCCCAATTATATGACCAACGTTCACCTATTTGCATGGCTAAAGCAACACTATTCTTTCTCTATACCTACCTGGGATGCTACCTGTGACTAGAATAGAATTGGGAACCCCTGGTCAAGGGTATTGTTCATTGTAGAAAATGGACCAGAGACTATCTTTGGGGTTTTCTAAGTCCTGTGGGTCCTTCCCAGGGATTACAAAATCGGTGAATGCCCAAATCTCACTAAGGCCATATCTGTAGCTATAAGGGAATGCCTACCATACAAACTGCAGCATCGTTTAATGCTTAATATAATAATTTAATGTGTTGGTGGGTGTCTGTGTTCGTTACTGGTGATCGTGAGTGACCTGTCATTAGCAGTTCACCATCAGTGGGAAAAATGCTCTTTGAACATTTTCTAAGTTTTTTTTTTTCTTAACAAAATACAAGGTTACACCCAGCACAATTCATTCAACAAACAACTATTAAAAACCTGTGTGCTTACCACTTTTTTAGGAATTTGTTTGTGGGTATAAATACAGTTCCTACATTCAAGGAACTCAGTGGGGCTGTGGGGAGCAGATTGAGAAACTAAGGAGATAGAACATCAAGTGGTGTGTGCTCTGATGAAGGTGAGCCCAGATTGTGGTGGCAGAAGGAAAGGAGGGAGAATCCTAGTGGGAAGTGATTTCTCATGAGGAATTAGCCACAAAGAAGAAAAGACAGGAAGAGCATTCAGGGCTGGGCGCAGCACCTGCACAGGTAAGGAGGCAGGAGAAGCCAGGTTCAATATTGGAGTGAGACAAAGCCTTACGGGCCCAAAGTAGAGGACTTAGGAGAATTGTCATCTAAGTGCTGCCCTTTGATCCCTCTTGGTCCCCGCAGTTGTAAGATCACTGCTAATGGTCACTGTGGAACCTAGTTTTTATTTTTGTCTATACAAATCCACTTCAAGCCTTTCTGAGATTACTCCTAGTGCAGATAGAAAGAGCTCTGGACCTGGAGACAGATGATCCAGAGCCCCTTACTAGCAGTCTGACCCCACACATTTCTTTAGTTCCTTGTCTGTAAGATGAAGATTCATTCACTAATTCAGCAAACATTTAGCAAGTAGGTACTGGGTGCCAGATCCTGTGGTGGGTTGTAACAGTCAAGAAGAAAACAGACAGGACATGACTTCTGTCGTATGAAGTTGACATGGATGTTCAGTGGACATCATAACCTTGGCCCTACATCTTTAAGGACAACTTTATTGTTGTCCTTTAGAGGACCAGAATAGATACAGGGGTTTGTATGTATCCACGTTGAAAAGCATAAAGCACTGTAAAAGTGAAAAGTTTATGGCTGAGGGCTGGGGGCCCCTGACTCCCACGCAAGTCTCTGAAATAGCTTCGTCAGCACTGAAGGACATTTGGGGATGTAGAGAGAGTAAGAAACCTAGACCGAGGTCCTGAGTGTATGTGGGCGGAGCTTCCCACAGCACATCATATCATTTAAAGAAGAAACTAGGCATGATCTATTGGCCTATGGGAGGAGCTGTAACACCCAACAAAGGGGGCACTTAAAGGCCCTGTTTCCCAAGGACACATGGGGTAAAATGCACCTTCTTCCCTTCCATCTGGGACACCATCAGCGTAACGGGCACACTCGTAAGTGCCAGCAGAGGCTCACTCCCAGTTCAAAGCATCAGTCAGTTTACGGTACAGAGCACACTTATGATTCAGTGTCACAGATCAGAGGCACAGCCTCAGCGTTCTCCTGTCTCGGGGTTTATAGGGAGCACTTGCACTTTGCATCCTAGGCAATGCCAGTGCTTTCTGGAAAATTTAGAAGTGTGAACGGGTGACCATCTCGCTTTGAGTCAGAAGCCGTTCTCAGCCCAGGCATTAAACTCAGTTTCATAAAGTCTCACAACGTGGAAGCAGCCTTAGAGGTTAGTCCATTGCACCTCTGCTTCTAATTACATAGATGAGGAAACTGAAGCTTGAGAGGTGAATTGGCCTTCTTATGGTCTCTCGGCTTCTTAGATGCCAAGAGTAAAATCCTTAACCGATTTCTTAAATCCCTCTTATCCCGGGGTATGTCTGATGTCTGGGATAAGATTACCAACCCCCGAGGTGATTCATAAGGGGAAGTGAGAATAAATGTAGATAAGGGTAATAGAATGTTTGAAGTGTAATTACCTTACCACTACCATTCCCACTACACACCCTTCTTTCAAGGTTGTGCCCTTAGCCTTGAACAGGCTTCCTGGTACTCTCCTCACTAACAGAAATTATTATATTGCTTCTCAGGGGCCAAGATATCTCAGGTAGTAAACTCTAATTTAAAGACCTTGTTCAGTCCTCACAGCAACTCCGAGGTAGCTGCTACTATTACTCCACATTTGCAAGGTGAGGGAGGTACCAGGGAGGTCACTAGCTTGCCTGGGGTCAGATGGTTGGCTGCACAGCCAAACTGGGACCCCTGCTAGGCAGGCTGGCTCCAGAGCCGTGGTCATCACCTGTTAATCTTGATTCAGTTTAGTAAAAATTAGCAACTGAGATTCTAAGAACTTGTGTGGATTTACAGAAACTCCCCTTCTGCCCTTATACACCCAGAGGTTTCAGAAGACCATAGAGACAATAGCCCAGACAAAGCATGGCATGGGGATACAGGGGCACTGCCTCCGCCTGGACTTTGCCTGGCCATAAAGTCTATTTGGGCCATTTGTAATCTCAGTCTTGGTTATAGCTTCGTTTTTTCAGGCCAGAGCTATCGAGCTGAACTTAACTTACCAGCAACCTCATTTCTATCATTAGGAAAGAATATATTTCAAAACAAAAATAATTACTTTGAAACAATTACAAAGTCATAGAGAGTTACGAGAATAGTACAAGGAGTGCCGTGTCCCCTTCACCCAGGAAGTACATTTTCAAAAACAAGTCAGAACTGATTTATGGAATGGCTGTGACATTAATGCTTTAGATCCTTCTGAACAATCCGTAATCCCGCTCTAAACTTGCCGCAGACCAGCAGCTGTTAACTGTGTTTCCCAATACAGACAGCAAATACAAAGGCCATATTTTTTGGCGACTGAAAACTAAAGGACTAGGACCAGAAATTCTCGGCTCACAAAATTTTTAATAGATCCATCTTCTTTCTCTGGGTTGTTAAGAGTTTTAACCCTTCTTTAAAGCCTTCAACAACTGTTTCAAAGCATGACATCACCTGAGAAGCTCTGGTGAGGCAGTTTGCAGACTGTCAAGCATGAAGACACGAGCTCCTTAAAATAGAGTGAATCCCCGATGTAGTTGGCAATGACGATAGACATAGATCACTGGACTGTGTGGTGACGTCTGGGTTCTGCGCTGGCTTCACCGTTCTTGGATCATAAGGCCCTTAATTTATCTGCTGCTTCTCTCCCTTTGTCAGACAGGAATAGCAGCAGCAGCCCATCTGTAGTCCTGCTTGCTTAGGTATTGTTCCTAGTCTTTGAAATCCTGAAAAAGGCACCATGGAGTATATTCAAAGCGACAGCTCCATCGTGGTTGCATCAGACAAGTCAGGAGAATCTGAACAACATGCTCTACTTCTGTCATCCCAGCCCAGAGGGCAGAACCAGGCATAGACCCAGGCTCTATTATCCAGAACAGAATGTCACATGCAGGCCATATGGCAGCCACAGCAGGTCATCTGAAAGAAGCGGCCAGTGTTCCAAAGACAGGCTGAGTCCTTTGGCATCTCGGTCACCCCTTGAAACCTTGAGCCCTTCCTTTGTCTAGAATTGGTCATTTTCCTGGAGGCTGAAGGGAAGCAGCCAGGCCTGGCTAGGACTGTGCATGTTGGGGAGGAGGCCACAGAAAAGGCTTTTAATTTCTCCCGTCACTAGTTACCCTGGAAAACTCCCTTAAAAAAAAACCTCCATTGTTCATTTCTGCCACAACAATCTTCACCATCTGTTTTTTCTTTTTTCTTTTTTAATTGTAGAGGTTTGCTTATGTTTTATATTTTCATGGAGTCACCCTAATCGTGATCTCTTAAGAAGTTGATTATTTCATCATCTTCCAGGATAATATAGTCTCTCTACTTAGATATGAGGCTTATCCCCTCATTAGTTGCTTATGTTACTTTCACTTTAAATGAGGATTGTTTCTAGTATAATTTCACTTTAAAAAATATTACTGGATTTGAATTTAGGGCAGACAGGCTAAAACTTGTAGGCAAGTTATCACTAGAATTATGTTCCCCGGAGCAATGGTTCTGATCAGAGGTCAAATTCTGGGATCCCTGCTCAGGTTGGTTTAGAATTGGCAGAGACAGGTCGGTTCCTGTTTTCTGTCCCTTCCTGCCCCACTCTTTTTAAGTTCAGTTCCTTTTTGAATTATTAATATGTGACCGGAAGCATTACTGATTGAGATAGATGTTGCTATGCTTCACTTTAAGAAAATCCAGACTTCAACTGAAAGCCTTGCATGAGAAGTGCTTTAACTTTCAGAAAACTTCTTTTAAATTGCCAGCTTTATCATGCACATAAAATACAATTAAAATAAACAGAATTGGCCCAACTTTTAGGAAGATGCTGATTTTAAAAGCAATGCAGTAATCATGAACCCATAGGCCCCTGTAGTCCCTGTCTGCCCTTTACTCCCCCATCATGGGGATATTGACACCTTCTTTTTCTTTTCTTCTACCACAAACTAGCCCTAAGAAAAATCTTATAAATGTATCCATACTGGTTTCTGGCTTATGTTATTATGCTGTAGTCCTGCTTACTTTCTAAGTGGGGGGAAAAGGCCAATAGCCAAAGAAGAGAATTCCCCATTGCAGAAGAAGGGTGACAGGAATCACTCAGTCCTTTGGCCTAGGCTGCCCATTTCTCCTGGATCCAAGAGCAGTGTGTTAATGATGGGTAATTGTGACAAGAGGCATGTATTGCCTTTTATAGAGAACCTCTTGGTTTCTCAGCACCTGAGTGAAACTCATGGCTGGGGCTAATGAGGAAGGATTGTGTGCCAAGGCTGTAGGAGAAGGATGATAGACTCAAGACTCGGTGCTGGGGGTGGACAGCTATCCACTTTAATGTGACACATGTGCCATAGCTGAGTCCTGCCAATGTGCTACCTCCTCCAACTTTTTATTTCTCCCTCTTTTCATTAAATACTTACTGAGGACTTCCTGGGTGCCAGGTCCCCTGGCAGTAGAGGATGATACTTTCTCAAGCAGCCCAGCTGGATAGAGAAAAACATAAAGATAAGCAGCATTGCGATGAGTTATACATCCTATTAAAAAAGTACTGACACGGTATCATAGCAGGATTACTCATCCTGGGCAGAGCAGTGCGACTGGGGGAGAGGAGTTCAAGGTGGGGAGGACTGTAGGAGGTGGAAGGGCCGGGGAATTTTAGAGCTGGTGAGTAGACAGTTTCCAGGAAGGGTTTTAGAGGAAATAGTGTGTGCAGACGACACTGCTTTGGGATCAAAGTAGAGAAGCATCAGTAGGTGAAACAGAGAAGCTGGCAAGAATTGGATAGCAAAGGACCTTGTAAATCTTGGAAATGAATTTAAAGTTTACATCTAGGCCTTTGGGAACCATTAAAGTGCTTTTAGACAGAGAAGTAACATGATACTGTTTGTGTTTTGGAAAGATCATTCTGGTAGCTCTGTGGAGAATGCACCAGAAATCTAGGCGAGCAGAAACCAGCCAAGGGTAGATTCTAGATCAGCAAAGAGATAGAAGCAATAGGATGTACTGACATCGGAAGAGAGGATGATGGAGAGAGAGCAATCTGGGATGGCTCCCAGGCTTAAGTCACTCAAATGACTAAGTAGGATATGAAAAATATCAATAACAATAATGACAATAGTTAGAATTATTGGATTCTTACCAGGTGCAAGAGGTTAGGTCACATGTTTACACAGGATATTATCTTACTGAATCATTGTCATAATATTAGCACTATTATTATTCTCATTTTAGGTAGGAAAACTTGAGAAATTGAGATGTTAATTATTAATAACATGTCCAAGTTCACGTGGCCAGTAACTAGTAGTACTTGGCTTAGAATTGAGGCATGCTGAGCTGTGGGCCTGTGCTCTCCCAGGGATTTATAGGAGAAGTTAAGGTAGATTATCTTAAGTTCGGTGTTGGACTACTGAGTCTAAATTGCCTGTATTTCACTGAGGCAAAAACATCTAGTGAATTTAGATGGCTGGATGTGGAGGTGAGGAATGTGATCTATGCCGGACGTGTGGATTTGGGTGATAGAGAATTGGTAGCGGTGAAGAAGGGTTCCACGTGAGCAACTTCCCAGAGACCCAGTGGAACCATGAAGAATCACATCCAAGGGGTGGGTATATTAGCACAAATATGGGCAGGTTGATGAAAAAGAATAGTTAGAGAGCAGGGGGAACTAGGAAAGCCAGAGGTGACATTTCAGGATCAGATGAAATGACCAACATGATTAAGTGCCTCAAGGAGATGAAGGAAGATTGAAAATGAGGATGGCCTTGGATTTGGAAATTAGTTGAATAGTAGACAGGGGTTAAAGTTAGCTAAAGTGGGCTAAAAATGTAATGAAAAGTGAGAAAGTAAAGACTATGGATTCAGACTTCTCTTCAAAGAAGCCTGGCTGGAAAAGGAAGTAGGAGAGGAAGATGTTGGAGACAGCCCAGGTCAGGGAAACTGCTGCTCAGAATGGATATCTTCCCGGATTCTCACGTGCCAGCAGGGCTTTAGCTGGTGGAGGGTGAGTCAAAGAGCTGCGGTGTCATTTCCTTAGCATGCTACGGGGCAAACTTTTAGGTGGTTAATTATAAGATGTCATTAATCAAACAGAGGAAGTGCTGGAAGCTTCTTCCTCTAACCTGGGGACCCAATTCCCCAGAAGGAGGAAGAGTCTCAGACTCAAGGGCCTTTCAGCTACTTCTTTCTGGCCCAGAGTAAGAGAGGATGCATCTATTTGTTTGCACATAGCATCTGGTCCCCAAGCCTGTGTGCAGGAGAGGACTAGGTGTGAATGGTGTGGGGCAGCTGTAGAGCCTTCTTAAATGGAAGAACTGATGCTCCTCCAAGATACCCCATCAGCTAAGAGTCACTTGGCAAGCCTAGGTGAAAGTAGCTACCCACCTTGTTCAGAGGAACCCAGAGTACCCTTCCCTAGATCTACTTATGAGTCTTCTGGAGTTTGTAAATATCTACTGATGGTTCTTAGTCTGGTCTTCTCACCACAAATGCGAGGTGAAAGAAGGCCTTGCAGTTCTGCATATGTTACCTTTTCCTACGCCAGAGGTTATACCATCAGCCTAGTTACCATACCACTTCCATTAAACTGATATGATCACTGATTAAAATCCAAAGCCCTACACAGAACACACTGCCTATAATTTAGGCATGTGGACACTAAATAAACCTAAACCTTTCTTTTGTAATTTCCCTCAATTACAACCTTTTTGTCTTGCTAGGCTCCAACTGGTAGCAATTAATTTGCTTCTCTTGGTTCTCTTTTAGTCTACCTAAACCCATCACTCCTTTTTCATTTCGTCATATGGGGCTGTCATGAGCCATAGGCAGCAGATCTGTAATTCTCGTGGCTCCAGATATATCATCCTCATCTACTACAATGTGACAATTCTCCCTTACTCCTCGAGTATCATATACTCCACAGTCAGTAGTGCCCCTTATGCTGTAGGTCCAGGTCCACCTGCTCTTCTTCCTTTAGTTCACAGCATTCTCAAGTAAAAGCATCAGTCCTGTTAGGGACTAGAACCCCAGGTACCCATCCTCCCTGGGTCTGCTCCATCTGTTGTTTGTCTAATAGTATTATATAAATCTAAATGAGACAGAAGTCTTACCCTGAGAGATTCAGCAGTGCTGTGTAATTTGGGACACATAGTTGATTCTTTTTTTTTAATTCCTTCATTCACAGTTCATTCACAGTTGTCTCACATATTAACAATAGTGAAACATACTTGACTCATGGGACTGAAAGAAAAGCTTCCCTAGGCTCTGAAAAATGAGGAAGGCTTAACCAGCCCAAGAATGGGAGGCAAGAAGGGCCATCTAGAGAGAAATTGGGAGCAAGGATTGATAGGTGGCATACCACATTGCAGGGCCCCAAACAGAGCCAGGTGGAAGGACCATAAGAAAAGGGGGCTAGAGGCTCAAGGTAAGACTGGGGACAGAGGCAGAACTCAGATCTGTAAAGGTCTCATGAAAAGTATTTGAGCTTTATCCTAAGACTAATAGAAAGTTAGTGGAGGATTGAGTGTCCATGATCGGGTTTATATTCTGAAAAGATAATTTTTTTTTTTTTTGAGACAGAGTCTCTCTATGTCACACTGGGTAGAGTGCTATGGTGTCACAGCTCTCAGCAACCTCAAATTCTTGGGCTCAAGCAATTCTCTTGCCTCATCTTCCCGAGTAACTGGGACTACAGGCACCTGCCACAACTCCTGGCTATTTTTTGGTTGCAGTTGTCGTTGTTGTTCAGCTAGCCCAGGCTGGGCTTGAACCCGCCAGCCTTGTATGTGGCCGGCGCCCTACTCACTGAGCTATGGGCGCCAAGCCTGGAAAGATAATTCTTGTTGCAGCCAGAAAATGAATGGGGTAAAAGCAAGGGGCAGACAGTGAGGTGGGTAAACTGTCAGAAGAATGCAGTACAAGAGAAAGCAAGGAAAGTCAGTGAGTATTTGGAAAAGCTATGAATGGTCAGCTGTCTAAAGCTACTAAGCAATCAAATGAAATAGGACTGGAAATTTTCTATTGCAGGTAGGTACCTGGAGATCATTAGTGTCTACCAGGAGAGGAACTGGAACGTAGGAAGCAAAAGAATGAGCAGGAGGTGAGGAAATGAGGACAGTGAGAATACAAAAGTTCTATCCATGCCTGTGAAGAGAAGGAAAGAGACAGGTGATGGCTAGAGGGGACTTAGAGGCCACAGTAAATTCTTCCCCTTTTTTTTTTTCCAGGTGAGGGAGACATGGACATATTTCAGTGCTGATAGACAATATTTAATCATCAAAAAATTACAGAATAAACCAGAGAAGAAGAAAAATAATCAATGTCTTTCTTTTCAAGAAGACAGTGAAGGAATTGGGTTGAAAGCACAGGAGGAGGAGCTGATGTATTTGGTGAAGGGCAAGGGGAAGATCAAGGAAGTTCCTTTCCTATGGCTTCTATTTTTCTTCTCTTTTCTTTTCTTTTTTTTTTTGTACAGACAAAGTCTCACCCTGTCATCCTTGGTAGAGTGCCATGGCGTCACAGCTCACACCAACCTCCAACTCCTGGGCTTAGGCGATTCTCTTGCCTCAGCCTCCCGGGTAGCTGGGACTATAGGCACCACCACAACACCTAACTATTTTTTTGTTGCAGTTTGGCTGGGGCCAGGCTTGAACCTGCTACCCTCAGTATATGGGGCTGGCGCCCTACCAACTGAGCCACAGGTGCCACCCCACTTCTATTTTTCATGTGAGGTAGCTATGAGGCAGGGGAAAGAAGGGTAGCAGACTGTGGAGAGAAAGCAGATCAAGGCCTTGAGTGAAGTGAAGAAATTTTAGGATTATTCATTTGGGGAACAGGCGATATTACCAGAGAAGCATAAGATCTCTGGAGTTTTACAGTGCTATTTGTAGTGGAAGAACAAGAATTCTGTTCTGTCACAACCAAATTGCCTAAGGATATGCTTGTTATCACTAGTGCTCAAGCTGCTCTAGGGCAGGTGCAGAAGGTGAATGGCTGAGATTACCCAAAACAGACTTTGCAAGACAGTCTGACAAGGACATGGAGGATGGACGAGAGAGTCAGGAGCTTAGGCAGAAGTATTATGGAAATGACTGACCATCTAGATGGATAAGGAGGTATGTTGGCCTCAGATAAGGCTGATGAGAAGAAATGAGAGCAGTTAGTGAGGTGAAGGCCCTGATAAGTAGAAAGAGAAGTCCTGGTGAAAGTGGTCAAAACCCCAACCTTAAAGGACAAGAGATGAGGATGAGAGCACATGGTGATTGACTTTATGATATTTGAGGTGAAGTCCCAGTATGGAAGCCTGGGGTGAGGCTACTAAAGTCTGAAAGGCTAGAGAAAATGACTGGGAAAAATTAGGTATAAGAGAGAAAGAGCAAAACCTCAAGAAAAGACTTTCCATGGAGGTTCAAGTCTGGAAGAGTCATTGGGAAGCTGGAAGAAACAACTCTTCTCTTAGGTCCTGAGGTACCTGGAGTATGAGAGTCTGCACAGATCTTTCTTGATGAATGGCGTCTCCAAAGAGGGCCGGGGGAGAGCTTTCAAATCAACATGGTATCTCTCTAGGTTCTTTAAGCTAAGAATAAAGTAAGTCTTCCCCATTTCTACATTCTCATTTCCTTTGATTTAATATAGCTGTCAGAGGGACAAAAGCTATATACATATTTTTTAATCTAGGATTCATTAATTTCAAATTTGGCCACAATTTCATAACAATAAACAAAAACTTTCATTAACCTCCCCTGTAAATTCTTCTCCCTAACGAATAACTTTTAGTTTGGGTCTGCTAACAGATAATCTTCTGAGTTTTTATTTGTCTTACACATCTTTATTTTGCCTTTACTTTTAAAGAATGTTTTTACTAGTCATAGAACTCTCAGCTGGAAATTTATTTTCTTTTAGCACTTTAAAATGTCTAATTACTTCTATTGTTTCTATTGATAAGTCACAAGTCAATATTAGCCTTGCTTCATTGAAGGTATTATATCTTTTAGCTTATAACATTTAAAAAAATTGTCTTTGCTTTAAGCAGTTTAACTAGAATGTTAAACTGGGGTGAGGCTACTAAAGTCTTTAAGTCTTACATATGATTTTCTTTGTAATTAGAAGTTCTCACATTTTCATGAATGTGTGGCTTATGTTTTTTTGTTGCTTTTGAAAAAGAAGGCAGCCATCACTTTGTTGAGTGTTGCTTCTGCACATTTCTCGATCTTCACTCTCAGGGACTCCTGTGTTAGATCTTTTAACAAGCTTCTGTATCTTCTACTGTTTTATCTTTTTTTTCGGTCTTTTTGCTTTCCATATTTCTGTCTGATAACTTTCATTAAACTATCTCTCTGTTCTCTCTTTCTTCAGTTCTGAAAAATGTGTTGATAAATACATCTAAGAATCTTAAATGTTGATAAACATATCTAAGAAATTTTAGTTACTTTGCTTTTCAATTGTAGAATTTTTTATCTGGGTTACTTATGGGCCTTGTTCTATTGGGCTTATGCTCTCTCTCTCTCTCTTAATGGTAGTTCTTGGAATGTCTGATAATTGTTGCTTGAATGTTGGTCATTGCATGTAATAAAACTACAATCTCTGGATGATTATTTTTTCCTGGAGAGGTTCCATTTTATCTTTTCTGGCAAGTGGCTAGAGTGAGATTCTCTCTGGTACTAAGCTTCCTGGAGATCAGGTTGGAATTTTTTAAGTTTGGTTCACTTCATGTTTTTCCCTTCTCCTAGGGTGTAGGTTACAGAAGTTCGAATGAGAGGCTTTGATTACTTACTAGTACTTCTTGGTGTGTTCTAAATTTGAGACTGTCAAAAATTTAACTCCTCTTTATAGCTCCATTCATTTTTTATAGAGCTTACAGAGTAGCAAGTCCCATAAGGTAAATTGAAATAAGTGCTGAGTGTGGAGCTCAGTTCTTTGCACCTTCCTTCTCTCAGGGATCCTGCTGCTCAAGGGCTGGGTTGTCTTGGTGACTCTGAACTCCTTTTAAGAGCTTTACTCATTATACGTAAGATTTAACACCAGGAATATCTGGGAGAATACCATATAAAATACCAAAAAGTGACAGAATAATTACTCAAGTATCTGTGCTTTCTGTCTGACTGAAGGGAATAACCTCATGTAGTTATGTTCTTTATTGTAAGCTTACATTGGAAGAAGATTCCTTCCTCCTCTTTGGAGGCATCTTCATCTATGAAGCTGCACCTTACCCTCTAGGGCTATTCCTATCGTTGTTATGATGGCATTCCTTAACAGTTCTGCCAATAGTTGTACAAGATGAATGAGGGAACATTTCTCTCTCTCTCTTTTTTTTTTCTGGCCTTTTTACCCAAGAAAAGATAATTATAGTAGTCATGATGATATTCACTAAAATTTACTAAAGATTTACTATCAGTTTTATGCTTTATGCAAATGATATTATTTCATTCTAAGAAGAGCCTAAAAGGGAGTGAAGATAATTATTCCCACCTTACACTTGATTAAACCAAGGCTTAAAGAGATGAAGCCAACTTAAACAGGGTCCCAGAGCCAGGAAGTAATGGCATAAGCAAATTTGGATTCAGATTTTTCTAACCCCAGGGTCCATGTTCTTTTCTAGAAATTTTGTCCTGCCTCTTGGCTCACCCTCATGCAACATAAATAGTTTCATTATCACAAGTTCTAGAATCCTGAAATACATTCTTAAATAAAGTGAAAGCTAAATATTCTTAGGGGTTTACATGCAAATACATTTCCTTTCTGGTCTATTTCTCTCAGGTATTTACAGATTCCTCCTTCCTCCATCCAGCTTTACTTTGATATATGTATAACATTAAATACTTCCATTTATAACTTCTATGGCAAATCTGAAAGTAATTTTAAAAAAATAAAGCTTTATGCAGAGACAGGAAGCAGTTAGTGGCAGGGCTTTATTTTTGGAGGATTAGATTGGCGGGAGGCGGGGTGTGGGGAGAAATTGCTTTCTGCAGTGTCAGATGAATGAGTTATAGGAAATGATAGCTCAGCCGGCAGCTTGGAACTTGCTCGTGAGTCAGCAGTGACTCCATCCTCAGCCTTAATGCTGGGATCGCACTATTCCTGGTGGGACCTCCTCCCTGCCCAGCTGTCTGGGACACGGAACCTCTGCCTACCTGATGTGAGCCACTTACCTGTCATGCTGGAAACTATATTTTTGTTTTTATGCAGATAGTATGTCTACATTTCTTTTGGATTGATTGGTTTTTCTGATTCTTTTTCCTGATATCCAACAGAAAGATCTAGAGCAGTGGTTCTCAGCCTGTGGGTCATGACCCACAGGAACTGTATTAAAGGGCCACAGCATTAGGAAGGTTGAGAACCACTGATCTAGAGAATGATGTGTGGGATGGTGTCACAGCAGAAGCTAGTGCTTAGGTCAACATTTTGTACTTTTATATTACTTCAACTTTCTAGTGTCTTTATGAATGATATTACATCGTGGAAAAGCAAAATGGGAAGACATTGCTTCAGAAGAAGTGACAGACAGAAAGAGACCCTCTTGTTAGGATAGTTGAAAACAGGTGCAGGTGGCACAATTGGCATGGTTGCTAGGTTAGAATGGTAGAATTGTTGATGAATCTTTTTTTACTTTATTGTGCAGGTTTGATCAGTAGGTACCACTTACAAAATTCATTCTAAAGGTAGCCTTTTAGTATTTTATTCATCTAGGGGGGAAATTTGGCCAAATAGCCTTAATATTTTAGGACATCTTCTCCTGAGGCCCTCTTCAGACTCATAAAGTCACTCTGGCCATACTGAGGATTCTCCAGTAGGAAATAGGTAAGAGGGACTATCTTTCCTCAGAATTTGCTATGTGCCGGTATGTGGGTATGTGGTTCCTTTTTGCCCTGAGGAGATGGTGCTATTCTGTTTTACAGATAAAGGAATTAAGGCTCAGAGAGACTGAAGAAGCTTTCCCAGGAGAACTAGGTAGTGAGTGGTAGAGTTTGATCCACACTGAAGTCAGACTGACCCCAAAGTCCACACTCCTTCAACTTGAGTACCAAATGGTGCCACCATGATTTTTAGAAGGCATTTTAAATGTGTTCCCTTACTGCTGGATTATCACTCCTAAGAAAAAATTTATTGCTCAGTGTTCTCTCCTTGCAAACTAGGATTCAAATCTGGCATATACTTGGGTTCTTCTCTAGTTAGAGGCATATTGGGAGCCCTGCATGGCCTGCATGTATATACATCTGTGTGTTTGGCATTAAGTCTACAAAAGAGGCACAGTTAGCACCTGGGTGAGCAGTTGGACTCTTCTGGAATTTGAAGTAATTCTGCCCATCTCCCCTAAAGTTCTCAGGTACATGACACTGAAGGTAAAACTAAATGTTTTGACGTTCAGTATAGTAGCTGGAAGTGCCAGTTTTGGTTCAGGAAGGCAAAGCGGACCACTTACTGCCTCACAAAAATAGCCATCCCATTGGCCTAAAGGGGGCCCTAATTTATCTTTTTAATAAGTTAATAACATTTAAAGATCTTTCTAAATTTTTACTGTTTTCTGTACAGGTAATGCTATGTTTTGACAACTTTATGGAGGTATGGATATATAATAAACGGCACTGTTTAATCTACAATTTAGTGAAATTTAACACCTGTGAAACATCACTTCAATAAAGAGGATGAATATCTTTATTCCATCCCCCAAATTATTTTTGTAATGCTGAATTTTTGAAATAAAAAACCCAGCCATTTATTTTCCATATGTAAGTGGGTGAGAAGAACCTAGAGAAGAACTCAGTTCATGTGAGTCCAGACTCCAATCTTGCCTTAATTAGCGCTGTGAAATTCAGTGAGTCCCTTAATTTTCCCAGCCCCGGGTTTTCTCATCTGAAAAGTGAGGGGGTTGGACTCAGTGGTCCCTGAAGTCCCCTGCAGCTCTACAGTTCAATAAAGCTAAGAGGACAGTCAGAGTATTGGTTTGTGTCCAAATGGTTTTATGTAAAATGGAGACTTCCTCAGTGACCTGGTGTCAGCTATGCTGAGTCATCCTTGCCCAGCTTTGTTTGATTGGTTATCATGAAATCATTTTGTTTATTTTAATGCCTTTTCACTAGGGTGACCAGATTTTAACATTTGTAAAGCAGGACAACATGGCGGGGGGAAGGGGGGGGACGGGCAGGGGATGGGGCAGGGCAGGGCCTGACAACAATGCAAACTTGGATAAGCAGTTCTCGATAATCACTTCTCAACAATTATTTGTTATTATTATAGTTTAACATAAAATTAACAAAAATAATATAAAACTCATATTCTGGCAAAATAGCCACATGGCAGCCGAAAACCATATATTCCCTTCCTGTTCTCCTACCCGTTCCTGCAGTCTTTCCAAAAATTGGGACTTTTTTAAAATGCCACGGGATGCGGGACAAATTCTTCAAAAGTGGGACGTCTGGTCACCCTACTTTTCACCCCATTCAAGGTCATTCATGTCACTGTTTCCATGTTGGTCTTACTAAGCTTACAGACCTACTCAACTTAAGAATTCAGGGCTAAAGCTTGGGCAATGCTGGGAATTAGACACCATAAACAAAGAGCTGGAGAGGGGGTGACAGGATCATCTCCTCTCTGCCTATTTTGGGGGGGCATATTGAGCATTTTTTAGGGGGCAGAGACAAGCTGTATAGATGTATTTCAGGACTGGGGGAAGGGCTGAAGATTAGAGTTTCATTAAAATTCTACTCCCAACTTTGTCCATCTTCTTGCCAAGTCAGCAGCCAGCATTTGTGTTCATGGTTCTGGTGATTCTACTGTGATGACATACAGTTACCTCAGAAATTTTTGCAAATGTGTCTACAACGTCAATCTGCTCACCAGATGCTTTAATCAGGCCTGGCAGGCTGCCATCTTTTTGCCTGTGTTTTCGGAGATACCTGATCCACCACCACCAGCGTTCCCAATGGGAGGGGGCTTTGGAGGGAGCCAAATGGTGAAAATTGAGCTGATTACAAAGGAGAAAACACTTTTATCACAGCATAGAAATCTTTGCAAACTGCTTCTGTTTTCTAGGTAGCTCGGGGGGATTTCTGAGGAGGCGCTGCTCTGACTTCCTCTCAGCCCACCATGAGGGTCTCCCTGTTCTGTGCCTACACGTTGCTCCTGATGGTCTCCCGGTTGAGGGCAGTCAGCTTTCCTGAAGATGATGAACCCCTTAACACTGTCGACTATCACTGTAAGTCATCTCAAGAACACTGCCTTTTCTGAGAAGGAAGCTTTTTGTGTTTTCATTTGCTAAGCATATTCACTTGCAGAAAGAAGGAAAGAGAGATTTTGATGCCTTCAAAATGTTCCGCATATTAATTTATCTGTAATCGTCTCCTAGTGTTCAGAGGCAATGGGACAATTTTACTGGGTGCTTTTTCACAGCAACCCACATAGAGGTTATATATTTTCAGTTAAAAGAAAAAGACCATTTGCGGGCATTCGTTGTCTTTTATTCATTTATATTCAAGACCGTACGAGAAGAATTTAGTTAAAACCCTTCTACAACTAGTATATACAGCTAATCAATGCTGTATATTGATTCTTCAGCTCCATAATCCTGAGTGATGGTTTAGCCCATTTTTACTTGCAGATTCAAGGCAATATCCGGTTTTTAGAGGACGCCCTTCAGGCAATGAATCTCAGCACAGGCTGGACTTTCAGCTGATGTTGAAAATTCGAGACACACTTTATATTGCTGGCAGGTAATTTTCCTCTCGTTGGTTTATTAGATTAAAATTCTTTTCTCTTGTGGTGCTTGCATTAATGTGTCTAGTTCATGGAAAACTAATATGTGATTGTGATCAAAAATTGCAAGTAGCCAGAAATATCCACTGAGAAGAGTCAGTGTTGTGTACTAGAAACAAAATACAGAGTTAAAGCCTTCAGCAGTGCTATTTTATTACTGCCATCAAAAAAAAAAAAAAATCATACACCATTCTTTTTTCCCTAAAGCAGCAGGGGAAAAGAAGAAGACCTTTTTTTTTTATTCTTTTTTAACTTAGAATTATTCAAGCAAATATTAGAAATATGTCTATGCTAATACCGTGAAGCAGTTTGACCCATGCCTGCAGAGAATAGCTTACTCTCCTCTCTGACTGCAGTGCTATATAAAAGTATCTTACTAATGAAAAAGTATTCTTTGTTGGCTTTGTTTGAGACAGAGAAAATCCAGATGATCTCCAAAACACAATAAAGGCAGATCCGTAAAAAATAAAATAAGAAGTAGCTTAACATTTTTATGTATTCACATGATGTGACTGGTTGCCTTACTTCCAACAGGGATCAAGTTTATACGGTAAACTTAAATGAAATCCCCAAAACAGAAGTCATACCAAGCAAGGTGAGCAACTGGAGTTAACCCCTGTGTTTGCATCCCCGCAAAGAATGTCCTTCTCTCCTCCAAAAATATTTCCCAGTAAAAAAAAATTTGATTGTGCTTGATTGATACAGAAGCTGACGTGGCGATCGAGGCAACAGGATCGAGAAAACTGTGCTATGAAAGGCAAGCATAAAGTGAGTGGAACAGACAAGTCCTGCTAGATTCATTCTTTGTGGTGGGCTTGATACCACAATGTCAGCAAGTGGAATGTCTGATTTTAATTGAATCATTCCTTTCTTTAGGATGAATGCCACAACTTTATCAAAGTATTTGTTCCAAGAAACGATGAGATGGTTTTTGTCTGTGGTACCAATGCATTCAATCCCATGTGTAGATATTATAAGGTAAGTGCATTTTACGTGATGTACTTTTGGGGATCTCCTTTTCTTCCCTCACTGGTATGTTGTTAAGAGCTGGATCCTTTCTCTTGTCTAGTAATTTATTTTACCTCTAATACTCTGAAAGAATAAAGATAATTTTTCTTTATTTCAAAACCAATAAAGCAGCATTGCCTTCCACCAGGTGCATTGAACAGTTATGACGCCAGCCATTTATTTTTCTTTTGTAGTTGAATACTTTAGAATATGACGGGGAAGAAATTAGTGGCCTGGCAAGATGCCCATTTGATGCCAGACAAACCAATGTGGCCCTCTTTGCTGGTAAGATCTTCAGGGTAATGAATGCAGATGATTGATGACATTGAAGGTTCAAAGCGGATTTAAAGGAAGAAGAAAGCTTATAACTTGAATACCACCCTGAATCAAGGGTTTCAAAGGCTAAAATCTGTGAACAAATTTCCCAAAGAGGAAATTTGAATTCAGTGCATATGATAAGTATTCTGTTGCCTGGCCCTGTTGTTAACTAAGCCAGTGACCCTTAATAAGTCGCTTAACATTCCAATGTTTAGATTCCTTATTTGTGAGATTGGGTGATGCCCCGGGCCACCCTGTCACAGGTTGATTGCAAGCACCTGGTGAAGGTTTACTTGCGTAACTAACAGTAACACAGGTGAAACCACACCTGAGGGCTTAGCACACCGCAGAAGCTTGCACACTGCAGGAGAATTCTGGTTGTTTTACCAAAATTATAACTGTGGTTTCAGATGGGAAGCTGTACTCTGCCACGGTGGCTGACTTCTTGGCCAGTGATGCCGTTATTTATCGAAGCATGGGTGATGGATCTGCACTTCGCACAATAAAATATGATTCCAAATGGATAAAAGGTACCTTTGAAGAGCAGTGACATGGGAGTCACCAGGACAGTGGGAGGGGCCAGGTGGAAATAGCAGTTGCAGCCCTTGGGAGGTTCAGTGCATGAATTTACGCTGTTTATTTAGAACACGTACATACTACTCAGGTTTTGAACAGAACCGTAAATGGGCAATGAGAAGACTAGCAGTCATGTCAGAAAAGTAAGTGCTATATGTTGCATAAGATGTATATCCTGAGTGTACAGAACCAAAAGAGAGAGAGAGAGAGCGATCTGGTCTCTGTGTGCACCTACCTGTCTAACTCTCAGTGCAGGGAATACTACTTCCTCATTCTTCATGTTCCTGTTATGGAAAGTTAACAGTGAGAATCGATCAGGCCATATCTACTGAGTTATTTTGTTCCTCAGAGTCTAGAAATCAAGATTTTTTTATTCTCAGTATAAGAGATTTTCTTCCCTAGTTAAATAGGTTAATGAATAAATCTGTTTAAACAAAGACCTTTGCTGTAGTTCAGTTCCCTGGAGGCCTTTTTACAGTCCATTAGCTGACTTTAAAGACAGCGGGCTCCCTGAAGCTTGCACACCCATACTGGGGGACTCCTCAAACCCAGTGGCCTGTCGGAGTCCTTCTGCATCTGTCAGTCACACCCAGCAGTCGGGATCTGGTGCTAATTGAATTATTCTTTAGGAACCAGTTTGTTCTCAATTTTTCTTTCAGAGCCACACTTTCTTCATGCCATAGAATATGGGAACTATGTCTATTTCTTCTTTCGAGAAATAGCGGTGGAGCATAATAATTTAGGCAAGGCAAGTATGCGTTTCACTCGTGTTACGGATCTGTACTGTGTGGCACTGAGACCACTTTGGGAGAGCTGAGGATGCTCTCTGGGGCCATCTTCCGGCTCTCCATTCATGCACATAGGGCCAAGTGCAGAGAGGTGGGTGGCTATCAGGAGAATAATTGCTAGAAAACAATGGCCAGAGTGGGAACAGCAGCCTCAGGCCTTGAGAAGGTTTCCTTTTTTTTTTTTTTTGCCTGCCACCACAGAAAGTGTTCTACAGGTACCCTTGAGCTGCGGGTGCTTTTACTCTTTAGAAATCCTTGGATGGTCTATTCTTTCTCAGTGTCAAAAGGCAGAATAGAAAGTGGGGGCCCCATTCAATTTTGAGCGTTTCAGTGAAAGCCCATGTGGTTTGAAAGCATTGCAACCCTTTCTTTGCATATTTCATTAACAACCCAAGAAGCGAAGTTGGAGGCAAAGTGCAGGAGTGGTTTTCATTCACAAAGACAGAGAGATGGCTCATTTCTTGGGAAGCATGTTTGGCAAAATGGGACATTGGCCTTCTTTTCTCACAGATGAATTTAGTTTACATTCTTACTGGCCAGACCCCTAGAGAGAAGGCCACTACTAGATTCTTTTGAACCAGATGTATCTTTAGCAATTTTTTTTTTGTCCATCCCTTAAATAGCAGCCTTTTGTTTCCATCCCTCATCCTCGCTCATAGCCCTATTGCTCTGCTTTTGTCCCCTGGGCAGGCTGTATATTCCCGTGTGGCCCGAATCTGTAAAAATGACATGGGTGGCTCCCAGCGAGTCCTGGAGAAACACTGGACTTCATTTCTGAAGGCTCGGCTTAACTGTTCCGTCCCTGGAGATTCATTTTTCTACTTTGATGTTCTGCAGTCCATTACAGACATCATACAAATCAATGGCATCCCTACTGTGGTCGGGGTGTTTACCACCCAGCTCAACAGGTGAGGGCAGATCTCCGGCACTTTGGAAGATGTTCTGCAAGTGTGTGTCAGAACTAAGAGGCAGCCCCTTGCCACCAGCCTCTTTCTGATGGTTTTCCCTTTTTCTAGCATCCCTGGTTCTGCAGTCTGTGCGTTTAGCATGAATGACATTGAAAAGGTATTCAAAGGACGATTTAAAGAACAGAAAACTCCAGACTCTGTTTGGACAGCAGTGCCTGAAGACAAAGTACCAAAGCCAAGGTAAAGAAAAAGGTCAAAGCAGGTTTAGTCTTGAACATCCATCCCTGGAAAGCAGCTGGGCCAACCTCCCACACCCCGAAGGGGGCCCTCTGTAGCAGCTCAGACCAAGTTAGTAAACAGCGCCTTGGGAGCCGTGAGCGGGAGTGTGGAGAATCCACTGAATTCAGGAAAACAGCATCGCTTCTTGGGGTTCGCTCACTCTCCTCTTTCTGCCCTGACCTCTTCTTTCAGACTTTACACTTACTCCTTAGACACAGTGTGGGGCAGGAGAGTAGGGGGATAAAACAATACTATTTTCCTTTCAGGCCTGGCTGCTGTGCAAAACATGACCTTGCTGAAGGTTATAAAACCTCCATCGATTTCCCCGATGAAACCCTGTCGTTCATCAAATCCCACCCCCTGATGGACTCCGCCGTTCCACCCATTGCTGATGAGCCCTGGTTCACAAAGACTCGGGTCAGGTGAGGTTGTAGGGGACAGCGGCCTACTCTTGCCCAGCCTGTTCTCTTCTGGTCAGCCTCCCTCTGACATACGCCACCTCCTCCTGAAGGTACAGGCTGACGGCCATCGCCGTGGACCGTTCCGCCGGCCCCTACCAGAACTACACAGTCATCTTTGTTGGCTCTGAAGCTGGCGTGGTACTTAAAGTTTTGGCAAAGACCAGTCCACTCTCTTTGAATGACAGCGTATTACTGGAAGAGATTGAAGCTTACAACCATGCAAAGTAGGTATATGTTACCAGAAGGCTCTTCTTCAGCACTGCCCAAAAATTTCTGGGGTGTGTTTCATCTAACTGTTTCTTTTTAGCCATCTAAATTAGTGTTGCTTTGGCAAATTAGTAGGATTTTTTTTCCTCACTGAAACATAATTCATCCTGTTTTTTTTTGTTTTTGTTTTGTTTTATAATTCATGAGCCCACTAGGGCAAGGAGGTGAACAGTTGACGAGTTTAAAAACAATTCAGCCCTTGTTTTTCACCCATGGAAAATGAGGGTGTTTTAGTAGCACCCCTTGTACATTGCAGATATATGTCATGATGCCACACGGCAACAAACAGTTGTAAGTCCACACACACATAGAATGTGATTCTAGGTAAGCATTTTCTTCCAACCATTGATACATAAGAGATTATTTGGGTCATTAAAACAAACAAGAAATAGGTGAGAGAAGCGGAGCTAAGGAGAGATCCAGAAGTCTATCACAGAAAGATTAAATACATTAATGCAATACGCTTTTCATTCCCTATAGTCTAACATGGCCTTCAAAATGCAATTCCCTTTGAGCCTCTTACCAGGAAAACAATTGTACGAAGCCCTTTGTCCAGCCTGAAAGTTAGCCAATCATGCCGAGAAGTATGAATCTCATAATTATTTCCCTAACTGTGTACTTGCCTGCTTTGTTACTAAGACCATTCCTTAAGATTTCCCCAGCTCTCAGTCATTGCTAAACCAAACCACACTTGACTGACTAAACATACGGCTCCAAAATGTATTCCACAAAATAGGTGCAACGCCGAGAACGAGGAAGACAAAAAGGTCATCGCGTTGCAGTTGGATAAAGATCACCACGCTTTATACGTGGCGTTCTCTAGCTGCGTTATCCGCATTCCCCTCAGCCGCTGTGAGCGTTATGGATCATGTAAAAAGTAAGATCATGTTTCTTTACTTATTTTGGGTGCTGCAGAAAAAAAAAATCCTTTGATAATGAGGAAATCCAAGATGTATTCTGTTTGGTTTAACACAGGTCTTGTATTGCCTCTCGTGACCCGTATTGTGGCTGGTTAAGCCAGGGAGCCTGTGGTAGAGTGACCCCAGGGATGCTGTAAGTATACTGTCATGTGAGCCAGGATGCACTGTCTTCCCAAGGCTCTCTAAAGCTAGAAACTGTATGGAACTTCCACGTACATTCCTTTCCTTTCCTTTCTTTTTTATTTTATTTTTTGTATGGGAGAAAAAGTAAAAAGAAAACCTGGAGATGTGAGAAGGGAGATGGTGGATATAATCACACTTAAGGGAATGGATGGAGAGAAAAAAATAATTATCTTCTATTCTTTTAAACATGGTCGTTGACATTGTTTAAAGGAAATAGATATTATAGCAAGTTAAGTTGAAACGTTGATTTTTTTTCCTCTCTGCCCATTTTTACTAATCAGTCTGTGTTCTTGGTTCTGCTCTGGCTGTCACTCGTGTTCCTATGAAGGTTGTTAACTGAGGACTTCTTTGCTTTCCATAACCACAGTGCTGGAGGATATGAACAAGACACAGAATACGGCCACACAGCCCATCTAGGGGACTGCCATGGTAAGACAGAATCTTCCATTCTCTCCTGGAGCTTCCTTTTGACAACATTTGCACGTGAACATTATTTTACAACCAGTCTTTTTAATGACTTTGGGACACATACCACCTAGCATTGAACTTTAAACTTCGCAAAAGCTGAGCTGTTGGTTCATGGGGATACATTAGAAAAGAGTCTTACTTTGTCTTTTTCTTCACCATTTATAATTTGGTAGGATATCTAGAGAGAGGTAGTCTAACCAGTAGGCTAATCTTTTAATTTATAGTCTTTTTGGTTGGTTTTTTTTTTTCCGGCTTTTTTAGTTAATTGGAATTCGTGAATTTTTGCTTTCTTTTGGTTACTTTTCACTGATTACTTGTTCCTTTAATTCTTTTAGAAATTTTGCCTACTTCAACTACACCAGATTACAAAATATTTGGCGGTCCAACATCTGGTTAGTTTTTTTTAATTTTTTTGAATTAACAATCTTTTCTTTCCTTCAGTTCAGCATTTTCAGCCCCTTCTCCCCACCTTTTGCGCAGTTTGGCAGCCCTTCATTTTTCTGCTTTGACTCATAACCCCACTGACAGTACCAAAAGACTCTTCTTACGTAGCACTTCACCCTATGTAGCATGTTATTAGTTCCTCATTGACCAAGGCACATCCTTTATGGAAAACCTACTGGGTTAACATAGACCATTCCAGCTGCACGCCCGCCCACCCAAGCTTTCTTCTTCCTCACCCCTCTGCATTGTGAATGCTCCCTCTGGCCATCTGTATTTCACGGATGGTGGAATTTCATTATTCTCCCCATCTCTCTTCACCTTTCCTAAGACCTAGTAAACAAATACACATTTCCCAAAAATGTGTATTTTAAGTTTTATAGATTTTTTTTCGAATGATTTGTGGTAATCTGGGGAACCTTTGAATGTTGTGGTCTCAGTGGTGTGAAAAAATGCTTCAGTGGAATGAAGCTGGGTCTTGATGAATTGAGATTGTATTGAGCTCAGCAGGCTCCCCACATCTCTCTGCCTGTGTCTGCTCTGGCACCTTCATCTATGACTATTGTGCCAGTCTGAACTGGGGTCTCCAAAGTTTTAGCCTATAAGCATATGCTTACGTTTCGAGAGAAAAATTGTTGGAAATTCATAATAGACATGCTAAAAGGATTAAGGCCTGGTCCTATTGCTGCTTCTAAACATGCCAGCAGGTTCGTTCCTTAGGGGGAAAAAAGATGGCAGATCCTATATATCAGAACACCCTTGTTCAGTTTGTAAATACCATTGCTTTTGCATTAGGTACCACTACCTCTTTGGAAGAAACTCCCTAGGCATTTTGGAGGGTGCAGGTGTAGTTTGCGCCTGCTTTCATGTTTTACCATTAATGGTAGGGCCTCAAGGCAGTGGATAATCTGCAAGTGGACGGGAGGTCCACGGTAAACTTGAATAGCCCCTTGGCAGAGCTGGTTTATCCGCTGCTCCAGGAACTTCGAGATGAAGTTATATTGTAGCTTCTCCAAGGCAGGCTCTCCAGTCTCCAACCATCTCTGAAAGTGCTCTTTTAATACACAAAAAGAACTAAAATGTTTTCTCAGAAGAGAATGAGAAAATAGCAGTTATTGTGCCCTGGGATTTGTATTAACTTTTTCACAAGCATCATTAACAACCACGGGGGCTTCAATAGGAACACTCTCAGCGTCTTAATTTAGAAATCTGTTTACTATGTCTTTACTGTTAATTTTTAGTCTTTTGTAAGAAAGGAACCTGAGGTACTCTTTCTCAGGTGTGTTTTTGCAAAATCCTAGAACGAGCTTTCTCATAAAAATTTACTCATACTTTACTTAAAAATGCAACAGACCAATCAGATCTGCTCACACTACCCATGTTAATAAAAATCTGTTTGCCACCACAGACATGGAGGTATCTTCATCTTCTGTTACCACAATGGCAAGTATCCCAGAAATTACACCTAAGGTGGTTGATACCTGGAGACCTAAACTGACGAGCTCCCGGAAATTTGTAGTTCAAGATGACCCAAACACTTCTGATTTTACTGATCCTTTATCAGGTATCCCAAAGGGTAAGGCCTCTCCAGGGAACTCATCTCTAACTGAGTGGAAACCTGATCCCTAACTGTGCCAAGGAGTGTGTGGTTTTTGCAGAGCTGAACCTCGGAGGAGCTGCTACAGCTGTGCGTCCACCTCCCCTGACCACAGTCTCTGCCCGTCCCTGTGCTTTTATCTGAGCACATTCCTTAAAAGATGAAAGAGGTGGAAAGCTGTTAAAGAAGGGGTTGGTGAAGCAGCCACTCAGACAAGCTAATCTGTGTTGATTTCTGTCTGAAGCAGCTGAGAGCCTGCCAGATAGAAGAGAACTTCAAGGGTCGCCCCAGCAACATAGAAAAACAAAACTCATTAATTGCAAATATCCTGATATCAGATATTTTATCTAGGAGCCTTTCCCAATTTCTTGTTTAGCTTTGATTCCAAATGTGTAGGAAAAGGAGATGTGAGCTGTAAGTTGCTTGAATGCCACAAGCAATAAAACATAACAGAGCGTTTGTCCATAACTATCATTTTCAGCCCATAATAGAAGCAGTTATAAAATAGCTGCTTGTTGAATGAGCTTATTAGATATATTGCCCCAGAAAGAAAAATCTATTATTTAGTGCTTACTGAACTATGGTATCAGGTTTCCAATCAGTTTTTATGGCACTGCATTGTCATTTATGATTTACGTCTTTTGATTTTAGTTTTATATGTTTTTGTTGTAAACAGTTTTATAATCATTTTTCTTTCTGCTTTGCTTTCTTTAATAATGCCATTTTTTTTTTCCTACTTTTCTTTCCTGGTCTTTCATAATGCCATTGACTTCCATAACCCTGAACATTGATTATAAACAACTAATGTGCAAAGGCCTTAGTACTAACCCAAAGCAGCAGAATCTTCAAAATCACCGACTTACCTTACTCTGGGATAGCTGTGCCGATAGCATGTAACAGACTTGGATACCTCTTAGACTAACATTTCTTTGATTGGCTGTTAGATGTCTGTGGTTGCACTGAAAATTTCAATAATTACAAACTAATTAACTCTTCTTTTTCTAGGTCTAATTTAAATATTTTCAAATATCTCCAAATGACTTAATGATGTTACTTCATAAATGCATACTGTGTTTCCTTAGACTGTCTAGATGTCTTACATGGCAGGAGATTCAAGAACACTTCATCCCAAGACTATATTAAAAAAAAAAAAACCACAGCAAACACAAAAGTCTGTGTTTGTAGGTTACAGTGACCAAGCAGATACTTTTTAAAAAATGATGTGTTTTGATTTTAGTTAAGTTAGTGTAGTTATATTAGAATAATTTTTTTAGCATAATACATCTTGACACACATTCATATATTTCTCCAATACCAACAGTTACCCTTTAATCCTGATAGAGGAATTAAGAGACTATCATATGATAATACATTTAATGAGCTTAAAATTAGCTGTTGAGGAAATGTACACTTTCTAACTATTTTGTAGGCAGAAACTTAAAATTCCTAATGTTGTATATAACTGTTTAAGAGGGGTTGGGAGAGGAATACAGAGGAGTGGGAGATTAGAGTTATGCTGGCACTAGCAGTAGTCAGATATATCTCTGGGAATTCTATTGTTATTACAAACAAAATATAATTCATGGAGCCCTGGAGTTTACCTGACCCTCCAGGCTGAGCATATGGACCATGTGAAGGTGGTGGTGGCTTACTGAAAGCCTTTTACTGTTTAATATTATTTTTAAAAAGTATCTCCTTCACACTTTTCCCGTGTGTCTGTTGCAGGTGTACGATGGGAGGTCCAGTCCGGAGAGTCCAACCAGATGGTCCACATGAACGTCCTCATCACCTGTGTCTTTGCCGCTTTTGTGTTGGGGGCGTTCATTGCAGGTGTGGCAGTATACTGCTATCGAGACATGTTTGTTCGAAAAAACAGGAAGATCCATAAAGATGCCGAATCTGCCCAGTCATGCACAGACTCCAGCGGAAGTTTTGCCAAACTAAATGGTCTCTTTGACAGTCCAGTCAAGGAATACCAGCAGAATATTGATTCCCCTAAACTATATAGTAACCTGCTGACCAGTCGGAAAGAGCTACCACCCAATGGAGACACTAAATCCATGGTCACGGACCATCGAGGGCAGCCTCCAGAGCTGGCTGCCCTGCCCACCCCCGAGTCTACACCTGTGCTCCACCAGAAGACCCTGCAGGCCATGAAGAGCCACTCCGACAAGGCCCATGGCCATGGGGCTTCAAGGAAAGAAACCCCTCAGTTCTTTCCCTCTAGTCCTCCTCCTCATTCTCCACTAAGTCATGGGCACATCCCCAGTGCCATTGTTCTTCCAAATGCCACCCATGACTACAACACATCCTTCTCAAACTCCAATGCTCACAAAGCTGAGAAGAAGCTTCAAAACATTGATCATCCTTTCACAAAGTCATCCAGTAAGAGAGATCACCGGCGTTCTGTGGACTCCAGAAATACCCTCAATGATCTCCTGAAGCATCTAAATGACCCAAACAGCAACCCCAAAGCCATCATGGGAGACATCCAAATGGCCCACCAGACCCTCATGCTGGATCCCGTGGGACCTATGTCTGAGGTCCCCCCGAAGGTCCCTAACCGGGAGGCATCTCTGTACTCCCCTCCTTCAACTCTCCCCAGAAATAGCCCAACCAAGCGAGTGGATGTCCCCACCACTCCTGGAGTCCCGATGACTTCTCTGGAAAGACAAAGGGGTTATCACAAAAATTCCTCCCAGAGGCACTCTATATCTGCTATGCCTAAAAACTTAAACTCACCAAATGGTGTTTTGTTATCCAGACAGCCTAGTATGAACCGAGGAGGATATATGCCCACCCCCACAGGGGCGAAGGTGGACTATATTCAGGGGGCTCCAGTGAGTGTCCATCTGCAGCCTTCCCTCTCCAGACAGAGCAGCTACACCAGTAATGGCACCCTTCCTAGGACGGGGCTAAAGAGGACACCGTCCTTAAAACCTGATGTGCCACCAAAGCCTTCCTTTGTTCCTCAGACCCCATCTGTCAGACCACTAAACAAATATACATACTAGGCCTCAAGTGTGCTATTCTTGTGTGGCTTTATCCTGTCCCTGTTGTTGAGAGGATGATGTTGTGAGGGTACCTTAAGACAAGAGACTCGCTTGTATTTAAGAGAACCAAGTGGCCAAAGAAACTCTTCCTGACTTTGGCAACATCAGAACTTGCCACGTGTAGCTACTGCAGCAAGCCTTCTGTGTACTTGCCTGAAAACAAAGGAAGGTGCTGGTCATTCCATTTCTTTTGTTTGAAGCTAAAGAGACATGTAGCTCCCAGGGGCTACCTTACCAGTCTGCTGAGCTGATACAGTACTCAGAAGAATCTGTGAACAAATACTTGAAAATGGGTTCAATTAAGACTGCCATTCCGTGTGGTCTTCCCATTAAATGTGAACATTTTAATATGTATGCATTCACCTTGCCTCTTGCACAAATGTCAAAAAAAAATGGTAATGTCTCAAAGAAATGAACTTGTAGATTACCAAGCAGTTTGCTGAGAATTCAATCTTTGACCCAAACTGTAGCATTTTTTTTTCATGTGTGGCATTTTTTCCATGCCACCCACAAACTGCGTTGCGAGTGTGCGTGTGCATGTGTGTGTGTGCGTGTGTTCTGTGCCCACTAGGATTTGTGTAGATGCCCATTGCATCTTTCTGTGTTATGGAGTTGTTTACATTGAGCATGACTGAACAAGAAGACTGTAACTTTTTCCCACAGCAGTCCATTGGGTTCAGCTTTGAAAAAGGAATAAAACCAAGGCTCCTTTGACCGTGACCTTGGTGAACGTGATTGAGTGGTACCCAATGCCAGAATGTAAGAGTTGCAAGTAATACGTGCTGCTATTCGTTAAAACGTCTTTTCCAGTCTTGCCAGCTTAAGGGAGATCAAGATAGTAAGAGGTATCCTTGATTTATCTACCAGTATGCAGTAGTAAAATTTACCTGTCCACTGTGAGTCAACGCCTGAGTCACTCTATTTAACCTTGGACACACTAATACAGTTTTATTTTAATTGTGTTTGTTTTTCTTCCCCATGTAGTAAAATTTCTCCTCCTTTCACTCCTCCTACCCTCAAGGTAAAAAAATAAATAAAAAATAAAAAAATAAAAAAAAACAAAAGACAGAAGAAACACATATGAAAGGAAGTGTAATTGGCTTAACAGAAACAGTCTGTGAAAACCTAACAGTGGTGCAATCATGTTGTCCGTGTCGTGTTACGTGCGAGTTTTCTCCTAAGTCATGCAGGTAATGACAATATACTGTAAATACCACATGTGAGTTTACCTGAATCTGTGCATTTTGTGCCTTATTCATGAGAATGATAGAAGTACTAAAATATGTCAAGTGTTTTCAATAGAGCACATTATTTACGGAGTGCCAGTTGTAAATGTTTTCCAACCAGCACCTGAAAAGACTTTTTAAAATATCATTAAAAAACAAAAACAAAAAAACCTAGAACGATTAATTTGTTAAACACTCCACCCTGATAGCCGCATTACATCCTTTGCCATGATAAACATTCCACCCCTGCTTTCCTAAGGATGAAACATCGATAATGTGAACTCAGATGAGGTTTCCGGGATCATGTGGCACCTGCGGAAACCATAGAGAGTCATTTATACGTAGTTTGGCAGAAACCACTTACAGCTGCTGCTGTGCAACCCTGATGGCCATTTCAGTTCATACGCCGCACACCACACAGTTGTTTATTGAACCTAATCTAGAAAGTACCAAGACCGAGGAACGCTCCTGACTTAGGCAGGCAAATGAGTTCCGCTGATTTCTTGTGATAACATTCTTGGTATCTGTTACTTGGGGGGAGGACAGGTTGTAGAAGACCAGATCATCTTTCTACAGAATGTGCAATACTGATAACAGTTATTCTTTTCCTTTGAGAACACCGTTTTGCAAGGAACATGATTTCCTGGGATCTCTAGAAGCTCGAAAGCTAAAACTTCTGTTTTTGAAACACTTCAGCTCTGCAACTAAAATGTTACAGATTAATAATAAATTAAACCAACCAATGGTAAAACAACTCAGTCCACCACCAACAACACACATGTGTTTGAATTCACCTTACCAATATTAATCTCAGCGTGTGTAAAACAGAACAGTAACTTTATGTGACCCCCCCCCGCCCGATAACATTTTTGTAACATTGTGCTGCCTCGTAGTTCGTAATGTGAGTTTTATCAGTATTTATGTTGAAATTTCTAACATTAAATCTAGTCTCTATCCTGATAATTTAATTTTTAAATGCTTTATCCATTTGTGCAAAGGTAAACACAGATTGTATCTTTTTTAATGGTACGGCATAAAAAGTAACCCTAAAGTGAAGTGGCTCTATACTGTTTATAGAGTACTTTAACATGTATAGATATCTTGTAAACTTGTATTGTGGATGTGTAAATAATATGTACTTTGGGTTTTTAACACCGCATGTAAAGTCAAAATAAAATATACAAATCACATCCTGTCTCTTGGTTTTGAGGAGGTTTAGAACATACCCTATTTTTAAAAAAATATTTTCAAGTCAGCAGCAGTAACAAGTTTTCTTTTCCAATTTCTGCCAAAAACTTCTTATCTGGAACGTTTGCTACCTGGTCAAGTTTTCGCCACCATTCTTGTCTTGCAAGGCTGATACTAAAGGCCAGAGACCCTGAGAAAAAGACTAAGAAATGCTTCAGAAAACCAGCTGACCTGGACTGCAATGGTCAAGTGCTTTGGGCAGACACAGGGGTGGCTGACACACATCTAGTTCAGCAGGCATTTTTAAAATTCATGGTTCACACTGCCACATACAACGTTTAATGTAATTTTAGTTCAAAATTGTAAGTGCCTGGGCGTCGCCTGTGGCTCAAGGAGTAGTGCGCCGGCCCCAGATGCTGGAGGTGGTGGGTTCAAACCTGGCCCCAGCCCAAACCTGCAAAATAAATAAATAAAATGAAATTTAAAAAAAAATAAATATGGCTTAACTTAAAATATATATACATATATATAAGTGCTAGTAGAGTTCCTGTGCACATTCCTTAGTGTTTGGTATTTGCAGTTTCTCCATTCCATCCTGAAGGGATATGGTAGGAGGTAGCTTCCTCAAATCCTGAAATGGAGGCTGAAACTGTGGCTGGGTGGTTCTTCCTCAGCATGTCAGCAGTAGGTGGCCTCTGTCATCGCCCCGCATGGATGTGGAGGCTGTCCAGCCACTTCTGAGAGACACAGGCCTGGTTGTAGCAATCCCTGCCCTCTTGGCCAGAGACAACTTGGCCCCTCTGGCTTGGCTGTGTTTGTGAAGGAGCCTTGCTTTGGTGAGCAGCAGGAATGGCCATATTCCTGTTGTGAGCTTTATTTTTATTTATTTATTTTTTTACAGTGAGATCTGTGTAGGGGGCTGCAGTTCAGGGTCAGTTCAGTGCTATCAGGAGGAATCCTTTTTATTCCTATCATGGGGTGTTCTAGTCTAGAGCCATAAGGAAGAGGGTGCAAGAAGCCTTTGGGGAGAGAGGAGAAAGTTGGTGGGAGGCCCTGGGCCCCTCTCATAGTTCCTGGCACTACTATAGCTGTGCACACAACAAGGCTGAGCCAGCCAGCGGTGAAAGCCTGACCTTGGCATTCCAAGCCCCTCCCCTCCCCAGCAATGGACGTCTGTGTAGCCTGCATCCCAGTGCAGTGCTGGGAAACATGCTAGACCTGCAGAAATCAGTGTGTAACTCTGAGATGAAGGAAGAGATAATTAAGGGAAATTTATCCTTAAACCTTTTTTCCCTATACTTAATTTATAATTGTTTTACCTTTTCATTTGCATGGTCTATTTCCATTAAATTAGTACTTATCACACCTATGGTCAGTATATCAGATTTCCTAGGCTCAGTGATTTGCTTTTTCCTCTTAAAAAAATGCATCTTTCTTTCCTTCCCTGTTGAATTCTTAGCTTTTTCCCATCACGGACATCTCTGATGATTTAATGAAGGTCGTGAACTGAAAGGTAGATTTCCATTTCCTTTTCAAGGGATGAAGAGTCCCCTGGAATCACATCTGTAAATCCTTCAGAAGATGCTCAGATCCCCTCTGAGAGAAGTAGGGTAAAGGAGCTGGGGAATTCACACAGTGGACACATGAAACCAGAGAGGAAAGGTACAAATAAAACAAACTAACAAGGACAGGACATTTGTGCTCTAAGCTGCTGAAATCCCCTTGACTGGGCATTTAGGTTACTCTGGGAAGAGGCAACTCTGAAGCCAGATGGAACAGTTGAAATGCTCATACAATCTATGAAGAAAGACACTGTGTCATGGCCCACTGCCAGAAAGGCTCATCTCCCTGCCATGGGAGAGGGGCCAACTTCCTCCTCCCCTCCCTCCTGGTCTCTGTCATCCTCCTTGTCAGAGGAGAGCAAAGAACAAAGTACCCACGGCAGCCCTGAGTCCAGGTCTGGAGAGCTGAGTTCTAATCCTGACTCTCTCTCATCAAGTGATCTGGGAGCACTCAACCTCTCCCTCCTTCATTTTGCTCATTTTTGAGAAGAGATGGCTTGACATCCATTTCTCTGACAGTTCTATGGTCCTTGTCAACTTTGTAATTCTATTACTTATTTTATGAATGCTCTGCTTAACCATTACTCATTCAATAGCTTGGCTTGTTGTCTGTTTATGGTTGTGTGAGGTCTGTTCCCTGCTAGATGTGAGATGTATGTGAGATCAGCAGTAAAGTGAGGCATGATAAACAATGCTCTTTTAGCCATTTAGCTTGGATCTATATTTGATGTTTACCCTTTTTGCATATATAACACGTAAAACACTTAAATCTCTGCCAGGATTGCATTCTTTATCAAATAGATGTGATGCCGTAAACAGAGAGCAATGGGCCTGTAGTAAAATCAATCTTTAATTCTTAGGGGGGATAGGAAAGTGAGATGATAGAGAGGGGAGGTAACATCCCGGACATTCAGACCATGAATCAACCAGAATTTATAAAGGAAAATAGCATCATTCCAGCCCCTGTCTCAGGATATAATTCTTTTTAAAATTAGCTATTGATTATTGGTTTGTAAATCTCTTTGTAACATGTATGTAAGTACCTCTTAGGCGCTTATGCTGGGTTTGGTGAAGGAAAGGAGGAGAGGATGAGAATATCCTATTTGTTACACATGTGCTGTAGTTTGTGAGTGTTCTTCATTGTTGAGATGGACCCACCCAATACTACTATAAAGATTGACTTCAAATCGGTTAGCATAGTATTGAGAGGGAAGATTCACCTGTGTTGACCAGCTCTATCCAATGGCATGTTCTGTGCTAATGGAGGTTCTGTATCTGTGCTGTCCAGTATATGGCTACTGAGCAACTGAAATGTGCCCAGTGGCCCTGAGGTACTTACTACATTGGACAGCGCCAGTCTACAAGGTCCCCGCTGCTGCTGGCACAACCCTAAGCAATCAGGCTGAGACTTTCAATACAGCAATTCCACGGTGTATTTAACTCTAATTAAAAGTTGGGACATGCCTCGTACATTTCGTCTATCTGTCCTTGCTCTTCACAGAAAGTTGGACTCCAAATTGATCAGTCAATCAATCACAGATCTAGTTGGAGGCTTGTTTTCCTATTCGGAAATTAGGATAAGCACGTCTTTTGGCTCTAACAGAGCCCCCGGGCCTGGTTTATGTGGACAGGCTTCTCCTTGAACTTAATCCCCAGCACACATTTTTTATTTTTTCCAGGAAAAGGATAAGATTTGTCATTCCCAATTTCAAGGTCTAGAAATTAAGGTCAGCAGGGCTGTGACAACTATGGAAATGTAAATGACAAGCAATTCACAAATCAGGCCTAACTCACGGTCTCACACTCATGCACGGCGTACAAGCTAACACCCTTTGTGAGAGGGCTGAAAATGGAATATCAGTGTTCAATCAGTAAGTATGGCCTCTCTCCAGCACTTCATATACAATGAGGAGAAACAAAAAAGGTAGAGTAATTACAGGATCCAGGGGTATGAGCCAAATCGCCAATGAAAAACGCAACATTTGGTGGAATCAGTCCCATGCTGGGCCATCATAATGAACATGCCAAATCAATTATTTGAAATAAAAAAATATGCAGACTGAGTTGACACAGTGTAGGCTGAAAGCAACCAAAGAGGATGAATTCAGAGACATTGCAAAAAACTCACTTGATGTGTCCAAACTGTACCCATCTGAGTCTCCAGGCATCCTGCCAGGTCTACATCTGTGGGCTGTCTTAGAGGGTCTCTGGGGAGAATTCGTTTATTTCTTAGTTTGGAATTTCTTCACATTGAGCTGGGTTTGTATATTGAGACTTAGCATGCCTGTAATTTTCCTACTGCTTCCTATGTCTGGGGAGCTATAGGAGTCCTACTATCGTAAAAAGCATTTTCTGATCATTTGAACTGCCTACCCTTCCATGAGGCATTACAGCAAGCACATGAAACTGTGTGATAAAAATGAATTTGATGACTCTCCCAATCTTGTCCTAAGTCAGGTGGCAGGGCCTGGCCAGCCATTTGCAATCATTAATGCTAATAAGTATAGCATAAAAAAAAAGAAAATACTTCTTAGCATTTGCAAATCAGATTCCAAATAAGAGAACCATAGCATTCTTTAACCATTCTCAAAGGAGCATTCCTTGGGTTTGGGAAACAGCTTTGGTAAGGATAAAAAGGAAATGGAACCTTTGGAGTACTTTTGCAAATTTGAAAATCTTGGGTTTTGGTGAGCTCTTAGAATATGAATTAAGCTGCAAAGTTCAGGGCTATCTGAGATGGAGAGACAGCGCCAGGCAGCCTCTCTCTGTTGGTCAGTACAGAACTGGCGTGACTTATAAAAATGAGATGAAAACTTAAGGTTCTGGGCAGTACCTGTGGCTCAAAGGACTAGGGTGCCGGCCCCACATGCCGGAGGTGGCAGGTTCAAACCCAGCTCTGGCAAAAAAAAAAAAAAATTAAAGTTTTATAGATCTTAGATAACCTCTTCAGCTGCCCCAATTAAGGCTGCCTCTTGAATAATCCCAGCAGATTTTCAGGACTTACTGAACTATTATTTCTAATTACCTAAGGAACCCATCTCTAGAAGTAGAAAGGATTGAACTTATGATGTTTGCTTCATTTGCAGAAGTATTCATCATAAATAAATGAAAATAGCAAAATACTAAAATTGAAGAATGCAATTCAATTTGTTTTAAATACATACACACACGCATGAGTCTAGAAAGAAACATACACAACTGTTAAAAACTGATTACCATTGTTAAAATTGACATCTCATTTTGAAATGTGCTTCATTCAAAACATTTTTGAGAATTCTCTGTCAATTTGTATTCTAAATTTGTTTTTAAAAAGAAAAAGAAAATCTTACGAACAGCCTCTGACTTTGTTTAGTGATCTGGTCTCAAGAAAAAATAAAGTCTCTGTTTCTCCATTGAAAACAAACTCTTGAAATGTTTTGAGTTGTCTACAAGGGAGACGCCAGTGATTGTAATCAACCTGGATGTCTTGGATTCTAAGGTTTGAAAACAGAGTATTTGTTTTTCTCAGTTGGAGATCTGAGACTAAACTGATAAAATGTGTAAATTATGAAAATACCAAAAGGCAGAAAAGAGTCACCTCAGCACAGAACTAGGATCCAGGCAGAGTAGCTGGGGCTGCTGCCCAGCAGGGTGTGTGTAAGTGGCTGAGACTGCAGAGCAGGGACTCAGCAGCAGAAGCTGCGTCAGCCTCTCTCTTCTCTGTGTCTCCAAGAGCGACACACAGAAAGCTAGAAAGCCTCATTTTCTCTTTTGTCTTCTCTTCCCTATTCAAGAATAACAGAGAGCAAGGAAGTGGATGAATAGAGAGCAGGGAGCTTTGAGGACAATGAGATTGTTATGGTAATGACAACTTGTGAAAATATGAAATTATGAAATAATTAGCAGAGCAGAATCCTCTCCTCTGTGACAGCATGCCAGTTAAGGATGGCAGGAAAGCCACACCCCTTTGCAAAAGTCTTTGTGGGGGGTCGGCTCCCTCCTTCCTTCTTTTCTTTTTTAAGAGACAGAGTCTCTCTTCATTCCCCTCAGTAGAGTGCTGTGGTGTCACAGTTCACAGCAACCTCCAACTCCTGGGCCTACACGATTCTCTTGCCTCAGCCTCCTGAGTTACAGGCATCCACCACAACGCCTGGCTATTTTTTTGCTGCAGTTTGGCTGGGGCCGGGTTCGAACCTGCCACCCTCAGTATATGGGGCCAGAACCACACCCACTGAGCCACAGGCACCCCTCCCTCCCTCCCTCCCTTCCTTCCTTCCTACTTCCTTCCTTTCCTTTTTTAGACAGTCTCACTCTGTCCCCCTGGGTACAGTGCCCTGGTGTCATCAGAGGTCACAGCAACTCAAACTCCTGAGTTCAAAGTTTCTTCTTGCCTCAGCCTCCCTAGTACTGGAACTACAGGCACCTACCATGATGCCCAGCTAGTTTTTCTATTTTCAGTAGAGATGGGGTCTGGATTTTACTCAGGCTGGTCTCTATCTCCTGAGCTCAGGTGATCCACTCATTTCTGCCTCCCAGAGTGCTAGGATTACAGGTGTAAGCCACCGCACCCAGTGTCTCCCCCCAGCCTTTTAAAAAGTGAATTTTCTCAATATAACAAGTCCTTCCTTTGAAGAAGTGTCTTTGCTTCTCCTTCCTCTTGTAGCTGTGGTCTATCTTAAAGAGATTAAAGATAGTGGAAATAATCTCAGCCATCACAGCCAGCCAAAATGGCACTGGCATTTAAGGGCCTAGCTGTGTGTGATTTTTTTCATTGGTGTTTCCATTGTTCTAACTTATGTCAAGAGTGTCAAGACCAAGACAATTCAATAGTATGATCTAGTTTCCTGAAAATGAGCCTAGGGATAGGGATAAAGCCACTACAGTGAAAATTTCCCCCAATGTTGAAAAATATTAAATTATCACATAACTGGGCATATGCTCTTGGTTTCAGACTGATCACCCACTGTCAGGGAACAAAAAGATAATCCCCGAAGAAGAAGAGAATTTTTTTCTCAGCTGTATATGTAAAATATCCCCAATTGAATTGTGTTTTTTTTTTTCTTTTTTGAGACAGAGTCTCACTATGTCACCCTCGATAGAGTACAGTGGCATCACAGCTCACAGCAACCTCCAACTCTTGGGCTTAAGCAATTCTCGTGACTTAGCCTCCTAAATAGCTGGGACTACAGGCACCCACCACAACGCCTGGTTAATTTTTTTGTTGTTGTTGTTGTTGTTGCAGTTGTCATTGCTGTTTAGCTGGCTCAGGCAGGGCTCAAACCCCCAGCCTGGGTATATGTGGCTGCTTCCCTACCTACTGAGCAGGGCACTGCCAGCCCAAGAAAACTGCTTTAATTTCTAAATCTCCAGTACCTAAAATGGGTACTCTGGGCACACTGAAAACACATTGGCTACAAGTTTCTTTTTTTTTTTTTTTTTAAGATTTTTTATTAAATCTTAGCTGTGTACATTAATGCAATCACGGGGTACAGTGTGGTGTTTTCATATACATTTTGAAATACTCTCATACTCTCATCAAACTGGTTAATGTAGCCTTCATGTCATTTTCTTAGTTATTGAGTTAAGACATTCATACTCTGCTTTTAGAAAGATTCACTTGTACCCTTGTAGGATAAACCATAGAGGTGACCCCACCAATCACCCTCCCTCCAATGATCCACCCCTCGCCTCCCCTCTCCTATCCCCTTCCCCATATTCTAAGGCTATAATTAGGTTATAACATTCCTATGAAAGCTATAAATTAGTTTCAAAATAGGGCTGTGTACATTGGATACTTTTTCTTCCATTCTTGAGATACTTTTCTAAGAAGAACATTTTCCAGTTCTATCCATGTAAACATGAAGGAGGTAAAGTCTCCATCTTTCTTTAGGGCTGCATAATATTCCACAGTGTACAGCACCACAGTTTATTGATACATTCATGGATCGATGGGCACTTGGGCT
>CAUYQV010112332.1:0-65000 GCA_963574575.1 Galagoides demidoff
GTTGTGGCGGGCGCCTGTAGTCCCAGCTACTTGGGAGGCTGAGGCAGGAGACTTGCTTGAGCCCAGGAGTTGGAGGTTGCTATGAGCTGTGATGCCATGGCACTCTACCCAGGGGGATAGCTTGAGGCTCTGTCTCAAAAAACAAACAAACAAACAAACAAAAAAACAACCAAAGCTGGGCAGGAAGCAAAGGTGGCCGGCTGTCTTTAGGAGCACTGGGACACAGAGAGGCTCTTGGGATGGATGTGCAAAGAGGCCAGGGCCAGCCTAGCACTGAGTCTTCAGAAGCAGAGCAAAGCTTCCTGTTACCATGGGAAGGCTACTCTGGGTGGCCAGTGTCCCAGGCCTCTGCGGGAGTGATAAGGAACCCAGAGAGAAATGGACGCAGTTCTGATCGAGTTAGCCTGTCCCCTGGCTCCACCTGCCGTGGTGGACACTGGGTGCCACCTGGATCCTCCTTCAGGACCGAGGCTGCCGGGAGTGTAGGCTGCTGACGGCTGATAGCCGAGACCTCTCCTGGACTTGCCCTTGCCAACGGATTATGTCCCCTCCTGTCGTGGGCTGGGCCTTTTTTGGCTACTGTGCCGCAGTTCAATTTCCCCTGTGCCCAAGTCTGCATCCTCCACTACCTCGCGGGGGGCGTTCCCAAGGTTTCTCCCAGTATACGTCCATCTGAGGGTCAACTTCCCAGAAACCCAACTGAAGACTCTTGTGCACAGTTTTTTAAATGCTGTATGTTGATCCTAGTGCTTGCTAAGTGTGTAAACCACTTCAATCACCGACCCTTACAAGGTCCGAGGAGGCTGATTTTAACATCCTCTTCTTACCTGTGGGGAAGAAGCCCCAGAGAAGCTAAAGGTCAAATCCTCTGTCTAAGGCCATAGAGGTTGAGGCAGAATTCTAATCCAGGCCAACTCTAAGACCTGGGCTCTTTCTAACACACCACGTTCTTCAAGGCCCTGCAAAGCCCCCCCCCACTCCCTCCACCCCCACCCCCCGTTCAGGATGCCCTCCATGAGCTCCTTAAGACATTCTCATTCTCCCTCTCTCCCTCTCTCTCCATGCACATCTCCTTGTCAAGCCTCTCTGTGGCATCTGTGCTCTGCATTCTGTATGAAATACAGATCTAAGGCACTTGCCAGCTCCCCGAGAGAGGCCTGTATCAGGTGTACTGAGGGTCAACAGTACTCCCCATCACAGCCACTGCCCGGCACGTGACAGGCACACGGGAGATACTCAGCACGTTGAGTAAACTGACTCTTCTGCAAGTAGAATCTCTATCTTCTTAGGGTTTCTGGGATATACTGTGTGTGAAAATACATGGTGGTCTGGGGTCTGTGTGATGTGTTTATCTTCCCAGCACACCCATTAATGTGGTATCTAAAGACAATCTGAAACTCTGATTTAACTTTGAGATTTTAAAAGAGATTTCTAGGAACAAGAATCCTTGTTTAAGTTTTGAGTGTGACACCATTTCTGAAGACATGTGTAAACAAATCCAGGGACATTAAATTCTGAAACAGAGCTCAAAACTAAAGGCTCAAAGGAATCACTACTTATCTGGATAAAAAAAATCTATCTCCTACCTCTGGCATCAGAGGTCCAGGTCACGGTTTACTACCTGGCTAGGCTACCATGCTCCACCTGGTTTCCTAACTCGTGCTTCTCCTTGTGGAAAACCATCACCTCCATCACCTTTATTAATGACTAAGCCCTGGCCATGTGCCAGGCATTCAGCTAAAGCACTATTGAGACATTGTTTCTTTTGAACTTCCTAATAAAGCAAGTAACACTGTTATTCCCATTTTAAGGATAAGGAGATAGGCCAAGCAAATTGACCAAAGTTACATCAGGGAAAGGCGGCAGACCTGGGGGTCAAAGCTAAGACCACAGGTAGAGCTGAGAACTAAATTGCCTCTTGAAAAGGCAGAAACATTTAGTCCCCAAGTGATGGGCTTTCACCCATCCCAGAATTCACAAGAAACAATAAATACCAGATGAATAATGGTTCTGTTACATATATTTTTGCTGTCCTGGAAGTATCCATGGGTCTCTTGTGTTTCTGCATGCTTAAGAGCAGAGGCACTGACTCCTTTGTTCCAGATTATTTTTTCAAGAATGTATTGCAAACAGCTGTGGAAGAGAGCGATAGTGACTCTGTCCAGACCAAAAGGTAGATTTGTTAACTGATCCATATGAGATAATGTCTGCCTCAAGGGCAAAGCTCAGGTGGGCTTATTGCCCCCTATACGAGCTACAGGTTCCCAAAGCTCAGTGCTCATCTCTTACAATGCAGATTGCCCCTGGCCTCCTACACAAAACACCACCTGGTAGGAACTGGGGCCTGGGGAACTGGTGTTAGTGCTGGCACTCTGGCAACCACTACCGCTCTGAGTAATAAATCGCCCTTTGTCTCTGACCCAGGAGTCTCATGCCTTCTGCCAGCATTTTGAAAACTGTGGCAGACTAACTCTTTAACCTCCCAATAGAATAAAATCCCAACTCTTCCACCACCTTCCTGCTCCCACAAAGTTCTTGATAATTTCCTCTATCTCCTGGACTGAATGTTCCAGAAAGTTCTTCCTGAGAGGTGTTGCCTGTGGCAGTGACAACCATGAGTCCCGCTGCCTCCAACATTTCCTTCACCTCTAGTCCTCCCAAGGGGAAAAGATAATAAGAGGAAGGAAAAAAAAAACCTTACATGTGAAAACCTAAAAAATAAAAATGATGACATTGTTGGTGATGATGGTGGCGATGAGGAGGGTGACAAGAACAAGGTCAATGATGATGACGATGACCATAAAGGTGGTAATATTGTAAATGAGGATGACGACAGTGATGACAATAATTCCCAGTCTCCCTTTCCCCCAAAGCCTTTATCCATATCTGTTTCAGTGTAAACGCTCTGTTTAAATCAGAATTTAAATCCCACTCCAGCACACATTCCTGTCCCCTTACTTTGGCCTATTTTTTCTTCCAAACACGTTTACCACTTGCTAACATACTATATAATTTACTAATTTATTATGTTTATTGCTTATGGTCTGTCTCGTCCAGATGAAATGGAAGTTGCATGAAGACTTGAATTTTTGTGTGTTTAATTCACTGGTGTATTCCACATGTGCAGAAGGCTACCTGGTCATAATGGACCCTAAATAAATATTAGTTAAATAAATGAATGAATGAACTTGGCTTTGTGTGTTTGGGGGGAGTGTCACCACCTCCCTGGGCTCTGGATTCCATGGCTGTAGAATAAGAGCTTATCAGCTTCTATGGCTTGACCCACTTCTGAAATCCCCAGGGCGTCAGAAATGTTGATGTATTAATCTTCCTGGATGAAGATTCCATGATAGAGTCGTAATTTTACTTCATCAACTATTTCAGCTCAGATTGTATTCTTTAATCAGTCACTCAGTTATTAACCAATTAAGAGTTTACAAGCTCTCCTAGTTCTGAGCCCTGTCAGTGAGGGGTTCTCACGGACACCAGGACTGCGGGATAGAAGGATGCTCATTGTAAGAGGTTCTGAATTCCTGACAGGTGAGAGGGAGCCGCCACCTTCCCAGTGGCTTCAACTCTGTAGGAGGAATGGAGCCAGCAGGCACTTAGGACTTTTCTGTGGAATTGTAGACCTCGGGATACACAGGGCCCAGGGAAGGAGACCCTATGGTGTATACCTGGGTTCTGGGTTCTCTTTCCTCTTCAACTCCCCACTTTTTACTACCAAACCCTGACATTTAGATAAATCTCTGTCTCATTTACACACTGAATGTGAGTGTGGTTTCACACTAGAGTGAGGGTTAAGAGTTCTGGGAGTGCAGTTGGGTGTCCAGTTCACTAACAGACACCATTGTGTGGGAGGCTTTGTGCTGAGTCCCAGTGGGAATACACAGATGGCTCAAGACACAGACATGGCCACCAGGGGCTTGTGTGTGTGTTGGGGGGGGGGGGTTATAAGGAAAAATCACAAAACAACACTGTGAGTGCTTGGTCACGGTCACAGCCAAGGAGCAGACTCCTGCCAAGGCACCCAGAATGCTACATGCAAAGGGACTTTCCTGCTGGGTCTCAAGAAGATGATTCGGAGATTGTCAGGTGAAGTGGGGGAGGACAAAGTGTGGTCCAGGCAAGGAAGGCCACTGGTGTGAAGACCTCGGGGACGAGGCCTTGCTCACTTGGTGTGGGCTTCGAGCTCAGGGCATGTGGCGAGGAGGAACCATGTGCTCCAGAAGGCAATGGCATCACTCCATCCTGGAGTCCAGCCCATCACGTGTCAAATAATGGTGCCTAATAAACATTCATTGAACAAGAAAATGAAGAATTAAAATGGGATGAAAACGTCTGCCACACAGAGGAGTTGCAAACTCTCAGACCCCACTGGACCCCTCTGTTACACTCAGGTTTCTTGGGGACAAAGACTGGATCTCATTCTCTGCAGAACCTCGGTCTCCAGCACAGTCCTGGCTGTCTGAGTCCTTGCACAGAGGACATACAAGGTTGAGGAGGAGCATCTGTCCATTCAAGGCCACCCCTGGCAGGCCTGGGGACTGCCGTGGGATGTGTAGGGCAGGGGGTGATGCCGCTCAGAAAAGGGAGGCAGGGAGCCAAGTTCTCGGCTCAGCTGCAGTTCCCTGAAAGGGCACGCATGTTTCAACAGTGTCAGGCCACACGGTCCTGAGCAGGTCAGGTTGAGGCTAAGGCAGCAGACCCTGTAAGCAGAGGTGCACGAGGGTCTTCTGTACACCCACCCTGATTTCCGCTCCCTCCCAGAGGAGGCAGAGAGGCTCCACCCAGCCGACAGCCAGTCGCCATTTGGGCTCATTGCTTCCTGCTCACGGAGCTCCACTTACTCTCCTGCTCAGGACAGGAGAGGAGTGTGCGTGCACTCACACTCCACTGGGAGGTGGCGCTTGGCTAGGAAGCTCTTTGGGTGAAACAGGGAGGGGCAGATGCAGGATGGTACTGGTGGGATTCCCTGGCCCCCACAGCAGGTGAGCTGACAGCCATCCCCACCTGCCTGCCCGCCCTGGGAAGGGGAGCAGCCCTGGACAGGACTCAGGCCACCCGAGTCTAATCCTAGACATGCCTCAACCTGACCTCTCATCACCACTGCCCCACATTGGGCCTCGGTTTCCCCCTCTGTGCAATGAGTCAGTCTGATGAGACAACCTCTAAAGGTCATTAGGGCTTTAAAATCGAATGAGCCTTTGCAGTCACCCGTCAGTTCGAAGCTGTCTTCACCTCTGTTCTTTCCCCTCCCGTTTTTGATCAGACACGTGTAATTTATGGGCTGTGATATACTGCACTTCAGAATTGATTTTTGTGCTCAACTGGTGTGAAATATTTTTGGTGACTGATGCCGGTGGGTGAGATATTTCTTCGTTATTGATGTGTACTTGGGGCTTCTGTCCTCATGTCTCTGGGCCTTCTGGCCAGGGTCACTCCCTCGTTCCTTACAGCAGGAGCGCTCAACCAGAGGCAAGGCAGCCTTATGAACTCAAGAAAATATTAATTTAAGACATTGTTTCAACATGAAATTACAGGAGCCTTCAGAATGCCTGTTACTTTGATTCAGGGCTGAGTAGCACGTAGTGTCTTAAGGGCTAAGATTGACCAACTTATAAAAAGTTTGTTGCCACTGAACTAACAGGAAGAATTCTGCAAGGGCCCCTGGAGCTTCTGTTCCCCTGCACAATTATTTCTAGTTGATTTGCCTGGAAAATCTCTTGCTGGAGAAAGAAAAACAAAAACAGCTCTGTCTCATCTTGGGTGTCAACCTCAGTTGGACAGTTACTGGCCTGTAGTTCCTGAAGCAAGAATTGGACCTCGTGGTCTGCCAAATGTGAATGCACTTAGGGGACCCTAGGAGCAAATGAATGTTGAGGTTTCCTGGAAAATATGAACCCTATGGTCACCGTACATGTGACATTCCAATAATAGCTCCCACTTATCAAGTGCCATGTGCCTCAAGAGATTAGCCCCATTTTACAGATTAAAAAACTGGGGCCCAGAGCAGGTAACTTGCCCAGTCATTCAGATAGGAAGGAGGTCAGAAAGACAGGGCCCAGGTGCTTAAAGCACACACCATCCCACCATCCCATTGCACTAAGCTGCCTGCCCAGGCTAAGCAGTGCTCTGATGCCAGGTTGGCCAACTCCAGCCAAGTTCATGTAATACAACTCAGCAGGGAAAATAGTTCCCATCTCCTTCAGCCCCTCTGGGCAGTACTGGTCAGGTGTTCATCATCAGGAACACAAATCCAAAGGGTGGACTCACAGCTTCTGCAGGAGGATGGCTTCTTAGGGAGTCAGCTGGGCGAGGAGGGTGATGTGGGCAGTAGGCGCAGGGCCTGACAGTCTTTTGTAAGGCTCATGAAAGTGTTTTTATTTTTCTTAACATCGGGAGGCAGAAATGAATATAAGGAAGATGGACTCATAAGAACAAAAGTAGCCCGAATTCTATTCATCTTTAGCCTCATGCAGTCTTAAAATAAAAATGTAATACATTTTTATAGAGGAAGGGTTTGTGAAGGCAAAAATGCCCAGAGCCCCCCCAAATTCATAATGTGACCCAGAGGGGAGGTAGGACATGGTGGAGGCACTGCCCCGGGTTTCATGTTGAGGGGCTGGGTGACGGTGGGGGCCAGGGTGGAGCTGGTGTCCTAACTCCTGGACTGGCATTCCTTCCCCCCAGACCACTCGGGCTTTCTAATTGAGCCCAGGGGACTTAGAGAGCAGAACAACTTCTGCAAGGGGTCAGCAGGCACCTGTAATGCCCTGGCTCTCCACCCCCATCACCAGGGCATGAGGCAGCCCTGGAGGGGGAGGAGCTGAGACAGATGCCTCCAAAGAGGCCAGTCCTGACCCCATGCCAGCTGCCTACTCCCAACCTAAGGGACAGTACTGCAACTTTATCTTTTTTTTGGCTGGGGCTGTGTTTGAACCTCTGGTATATGGGGCTGGTGCCCTACTCCTCTGAGGCACAGGCGCCACCCTGCAATTTTATCTTTTTAACCAATGACAAATAAGAGCATCTTAGAGATCTCCAAGCCCAAACCCCTCATTTTACAGATGGGGAAACTGAGGCACCGGGGCAGGTAGCAGAGCCACCTGGAGTCACCCCTTCTTTCCCAGAGTAACTTTTCCTTTCGCATCCCTGCCTGCAGAAGTCCAGCCTAAGTCACGCATCTCCCAGTGATTGCTGGCCTGGACGCATCAGGAAGGCTTCCTGGCAAACAGAATAAAACAAAGTAAGCCACTGTCTCTTATCCCCTGCCAGGCAGAGCTCTGAGTCCAGGGTCCTCCAGCTGGCGTGGGGACCAGAGGCTCCCATGACATAATCAGGGACAGCGCACTTTCTCCACAGGTGCCATTTAGTTTCAAGCATCCATTCGATCCCTGCCGAGGGATGAAAACCGCAGTGTCAACTGCCTTCAACCCAGCTCCTTTGGAGGCCCGTTTGGTATTAACATCAAAGCTCCATGCATATTTATCATTCCTCCCTCCTCGGGATCACACGAGGCATCTGACAGGCACACAAAAGCTCCATAGTCTCCACTTGGACTCCAAAAAGGCATCAGCAAGTTCAAACCCAAGTTGAAAATTCCCTGAAATAGGTATATTTTCTTTACTGGGAGCCTGGGAAGGATTATCACTTAGCATCCTCTCCAAAATCAATTTGCGTCCACTTACCAGTCGCTTCTGGTGCAAAATAAAGGAGCTTATGGTTCATCATTTGGGATTTAATAGAGGACACCCGGCTAGCTCTGACGAGAGGATTTCTGGGTGGAGGATGGAATCGCAGACAATACCCTGTCTTTGGTCTTACTTTTTTTTCAAGAGCAATCATGCCTACTCTTTGAAATATAATGGGAACATTAAAATATAGATTCAAGTAGGATCTGACAAAAGAAAATATTCAGGTTCTGGTTGTGCTGAAAGTATTTACATTTTTTTGAAAAGTTAAGAAAAGGGCAGCAATCCAGAACTTTGGAGAGAAAAATAAGTGTGCAAGAAACATGCATAGGAGTCAACGGCTGTCATGAGTACTGCTTATGTTCCTATTAAAACTTTGTCCTGTTTATAGGTATTGCATATATGTATTGGCTTTGCCTCCAGTGAAAGCAAAAAAAGCTTGTGTAACTTCCAGATTTTTCCATGTGTTGGTGGACTTCAGTGAGTGGAACCTAGAAAGTGGGGACCTGGACAATCTAGCCCCTCAACTCTCGAGTGTGAGTGCTAATCCTCCCTGCTGTGGTCGCTCTTCTCTGCCCATGGTGGGGCCTGTAACTTCCAGGTGACTCACAAGGGCCCTGAGTTTTCCAGAAAGGGGCTTGGGTTTCCTAAGGTAGCTGCATTAAATATGGACCATCTGGAGACTGCATCAGAGAGGCTTCTCCAGTAATACTGGGAATGGCTGAGTGCAGCACCTTTTTTTTTCTTTTTTTTTTGCAGCTTTTGGGCTAGGTTTGAACTTGCCACCTCCGGTATATGGGACCGGCGCCCTATTCCTTTGAGCCAGAGGTGCCGCCCATGCAGCACCTCTTCTAAAGATGAGTAAATGAAGGCCCAGAGCAGAGAAAGAACCAACCATCTCACCTCATTCGAGGGCAGCAGACTCCAGATCCATCCCTGGGTGGTCAGAGACCATCACCCTGGATGACCTCCCATCCATGCAGCTTCAATGCACTCTAGAGACAGGGAAGCCATCGTGCCTGAAGAGTGATTTTCCCAAAACCCCAAGACAAGCTGTTTGAGGAGCAAGACTATATTCAGTTTGTCCATGTCCTAGATGGGCGTTGGCTTTTTATGCCATGCTCCCCTTGCTGGGCTATGAGTGTAGAATAGTCCAGAAAGGAAATGAGGAAGATGGGCACGGCTGGGAAAGTAAAGCCGAAAAGGATCCCCGTGCCAGTTATCCATTCATTCATTTGTGCATGCAATAAACATTAACAGAGCCCTTGGCATATCGAGGGAGAGGATCTAGGCTCTGCCTTGCAGACCTCACCAATGACTGGGAGACAGGCACAGGACAGAGTGGCAGTGAGGGTTAGGCAGGAAGCAGAGGCAGGTTGTTCACCTGCAGTGACCCAGAGGAAGATGTGAGAAAGTCCGCCCAGGTGGGTCAGAGGAGGGAGAGAGTGGGGGCTGGAGAGGTAGGAGGTTCAGCAGGAGGAGGAGGGGGAAAGCATCCAAGAAACAGCATGTGCAAAGGCCCTGAGCAAGGATGGACTCAGCTACCTGGAGAAGGGACGGAAGTTATGCTGGGGACACAGTGTGTACTAGTCAAGAATCCTCATGCAAGGGGAGGTAACAGAGAAATCCCCAAACCTGGGTGGCTCTGCACAACATTTTCCTGGGCAGCCCAGGGAGGGTCAGGCAGTCCTTGTCCATCTGAAACATGTCATGGTGGTGGGGGGAACACACCAGCTCCTAACTGCACTGCCTGGATGTGTTGCCTGTCACTTCCTCGTATAGCCCATAGGCCAGAGCAAATCATAGGGCCCAATATGACTGCAAGGGATGCTGGGAGATGTGTGTGTGTGTGTGTGTGGGGGGGTGGTACATGCATACATTCTACCAGAATGCACTAGAAATAAGGGGCCTTATGGGACTAGAGGAAATTGAGACTGTCAGGTTGTAAAGAGCCTCAGGGAAGGAACAGGACTTGCCCAAGGTCACCTAGAGTGTGGGTCTCTTGAGCACTAGTCCACAACCCTTTTCTGTTCCATAGTGCAGGGTGAGATTCCAAAGCTAGAGGAGTGGGTCCTCTAATTAACTGGCCTGGGGCTGTCTCCGGGTACTGCAGACAAAGCAAAGGGGATGATCACATCACCCGCTGGGGTGGTGGGCAGAGTTCAGATGTCTTCTCCCACCAGGTGAAATAGACCAGTCGTGTTTCAGGGTCCACTCCAGCACTGTGTAGTGTCACCTCCTCCCACAGTGAAGCCAGACCCTGGAGCTGGGCGGTTTGGGTTCACATCCCAGCTTTGCCACTAACTAGCTGGGTAACCTGGGCCTCAGCCAGCCCCTGTCTATAAAATGGAGGTAGTTGCATTGCCTACCTTGAGAGAGATTTTATTACATATTAACCAAGCAACAGCTGTTAACTACTTCGCTTCCTCCCTCTTTAAGTCACTCTGGACTTAGTGCACCTCCCGTGGTTGTTTCATCTCCTCTTCATGTCACACACTAGTCCATTTTACAAACACAGAGATGGAGGCACATCAGGCAACTGGCAGGTGAATTTTGAACTTGGGCCTACCCAATGCAAAGTTGTTTTTGGTTCCATGGAGCCCCGTGACCTAGAAGCCCTGGTAGAGAAGGTCAAGCCTGTCTGGGGTCTTGCACCTTAGCTGTGTGGCCTGGGGCAACCCTGGGCCTCTCTGAATCTCAGGGAGGCTGAGAACTCCCTTCCCAAGGAAGGACTCACTCTTTTTCCAACTGGGGCACACGGGCATTGTGCACTCAGAAGGTTTCAGAGGTCACACAAATGCCATCCCCCCTCATCCTAAACTGAGGCCTCTGGTCTTCGGATCAAAACCCTCTGGCGACCTTCCTGGTTTTGTCCTGTGGCCCTCTACTTTTCTGGGCTTCATCCTGCCTCTTTAAAATTTGCAATTACCAATAATTCCCTTTGTTGCACCCAAATGCGAACCACCATATTAAATTATTAAATATAAGTGTTTCTGAAATATTTTATCTTGACATGTATCTCCGGAGTCAAATGACCCCGGGCAGCGTTCATAATTAATTTCTTCAAAAGGAAAAAAAAAGTGCTGGCAAGGGACTCCCTGAATGACTCCCTGTCCCGGAGAATACAGCTGACACTGGGGCCCCTTCTCTTTCCCTCTCCCCCGCTTCCCCAGGACTCTGCAGGGGAGGCTGCAGAGTTTTCTGTCTATAAGATCCCAGAATTTCAGGCCCACGAGGGACTCCTGTGACCATTCTGGCCAGCCCCTTCTTTCTCTGGCAGAAGAAATAGGGCCCAGAGGAGCAGCGGCCTTCCAGGGTGACAGAGACAGAGGGCGGCATTAACTGGTTTGGGGGCCACCCCAGCCAGGTCACCCCTCACTCCTGCGTGGTCCCAGCAAGACTCCCAAGTAGCCCCATTAGGCCTCAGTCTCATCCTCTCCCTCCTCCTCTGCGGCCTTCAGGACCAAAGCGGTTCCTTTGGAGGAGAGGGGGAAGCAGAACTGCTCCTCCACATAAAAAAATACCCTGAAACAAAGGGCTTTTTTGTCCCCCTCCCCCACCCCGCGCACAGAGAAAGAGAGATTAAGTTTGAGGAGTCACTTCCAATCAGAAAGCTACCATTTAATTACAATGCGCAGGAAATTACAGAGTGAATGGGCAGACGGGTGATAAGGGACGGCCCTGCAGGACGACAGGCCTGAAATCCAACCACTTCATCACAGAGCTACTTATCACGAGAGGCTGTCTGGAAGGCTGACAATCTGATTGTACTGTCAACTCAATTCATAATTAATATATTTATCAAATTAATTACTGAAAATATCTCCCCGGCGCTCACCATAAAACAGTGGCTAGCTTCATGGCGGGCTGGCTTCGTTTTCTGCTAATAACCGTGCTGTCAGTTTAATGAGGGCGGGGAGCGGCCCCTGTTTTGCCTGCCTGACAGACAAATTGCCCTCTTACAGGGAATGATCCCTAGAATTTAAGAGAAGAAAAGAAATATGGCATTGTTTGGTGACAGCCGCAATCGCAGGCTTGTCTCGGAAACTTTGCATCAATTCTAACACACAAGAAAGGGAGGGTGGGGGTGCTTTTGGCAGCTAAATAAATACTTTATGAATTCCTGACTGATCCCTTCATCAGAGCCTCTGATGGAGCCATTTCTCTGAGTCCTGAGTTAACCCCCAGCCTGGCCGGAATCTGCCAGTAGAGTTTCAGATTTAGGGACTAAGAAATAGGAGATTCTCCATTCACAGTATTTTGTAAGGAAGAAAAATCCACATGCTGGGGTTCCCCAGGGCACAGTGGGGTCCTTCTGGTGGGTCCCTGACTGATTGAGGAATGCTCATTTTCCTCCCTTCCTGGGGCCAGGCCTTGAGGGAGCTTCTGAGTTAAGATCTTTCCCAGAAGGAGTCCCCTGCCCCCGGGCTCCTAGAGACCCTCTGATGAACCTGAAGGCCCTGCCATCACCTTTGCAGCCTCCATGGCATTTTTGCAGCTCCCAGCATCTGGGCCTGCACCAGTCACTGGGCAAAGCTGGCTACAGAGACCTTGCTGACCTTTGCAGAAGCTCACCCGCCCAGGTGAGACAAGACCCCTGACGTGGGAGGCCTGTATCTTGGCGGGATGGGGCAACGATGTCAGGGCAGCCACATTCATCTCTGCAGACGAGGCCAGGGTCAGAGCTGTCCCAGAGACACACACTGAGCAGTGTTCTGGCCTGATTGCCAGGCTTCCTGGAAGAGGCAACATTTCAGGAACAAGATAGTAGATAGGAAAAAACTTCAAAGAAACCCAGCCTTGGGGACCGGTCCAGTTGTTTACCTCTGGTCCACTGGTAGACCAGGTGTAGGAGAATGGTGTAGACAGGCCTTGGTGTGGGAGGCCAGGGTACTCCAGAGGGTGCTTTCAGAGGGGTGTCTGCTGAGGCCTGGGGAGGCTTATTTTAATCCCAGCCCTGTCCAGATAAACCTCTGTGAGGTGAGAGGCCTCATGTGGCTTTACAGCCTCCTTGATGCAGTATGATCACAGTCTTGAGCCTGCCTGGGTCTCTGCCCTACTCGCCATTCTCCTCAGCTCTCCTTGAGCCCTGCACCTTGGCTTCCCCCACCCACCCCAGCCCACCCTTGCATGTGCTCTCCTCTCCCCATCCCTCCTCTTCCCATCTCCCCTCTCCCTGTCTCCCTTCTCCCCATCTCTCATCTCCTTTGGGCCCCTCTTCCCTGCTGGAGGAAATACCAATTTTCCTCAATGAGCAGGAACAACAATCACGTTCTTTTGTCAGATACCAAAGTGAGGGTTTCAAGGCCCTGGGGGCGCTACACCCACCTCTGTGGTCAGGCCCCTACCTCCTCAGCAGATGGGCCCCTCTCTGCCCTTGGCCTTGTCCCACCCTAAGACCCCAGTCCCAAGGTGATTCTGGCACCAGCCCCAGACCTCTCTCACATCAGTCTCTGGAGGCAGCCTGGTGTCTGTGCTTGGGTCTGGCTTACTGACACCCCCCACCCCACCAGGACTTCCCCTTGGAGCAGAGCAGACACCTTTAGCCACAGACATGGGGGAAGGTAGTGCCTTCAGAGCTCAGGCCACTGGCATGAGTAACTGTCTTCGAGGAGAGAGGGTGTCTTGGCCAAATAAATCTCCATATCTTTCTTAGCCTCCAGGTGAAACACTAAAGTGAAAGAAAGAAAGAAAGAAAAAAGAGCTCAGCTGAGTCTTGAGGGGCTAAACTCTGGACCACCTTGGGCAGTATTCATATCCTGTGCCAGCCTCTGCAGGAGGCAGGTCGGTAACCCTCAATCTGCCCCAATATGTGTTGTCCTAAACCAAGTTGGCCATGAGAGCAAGTGTACAAACCATAAATGAATTAATGAAACTGCCATGGTAATACTTTGACTATCTGAAGGAAATAATAATTGCTTAAATCACTTAATGTGTGTGTTGCCTGTTTAGTGTATTTGAAGGGTCCAGAAGAAGGATGTCATCTTAATTTGACATTGTAAAATTGCTGAAGGAATTGGTTATCTTTGATCCATGTACAAAATGCACAAATGCTCCATTTTCAGTGTCCTTTAGTAGACCCATAACTCACATGAACTGATAGGGAAGTGTCTAAACAGCTTGCTGTGCCACGTGGGAAGGCAAGCTGTCGGCTGGCCCATCAGTAGCATAAGAGGAGCCAGTCTATGGGGTTGGCAGGGACATCCAGTGACACATTCTTAGGACGTCTTCAGCAGCAAAAGATGTGGATAATTTATACGATGTTTAACTAGCTTTTAAACAGCCAGTTTTTCTTATACAGTGACTGGGTTTCCATAAAACAGAGACCAGGCTGCCTATTTGGCTTGGGTGTAGAGGGGACGGGGCAGTAAAGTTAATGCAGTGAGAAATCTATCGCACTCTGACATTAAACCCAACATGGGACATAAAGAATTAGGCCTGCTCTAAACCATGGCAGCAGGTAGGAGATGAAGCAATTGTTACAGATAGAAACCACCCCCTTGAGAATGGGAAGGAGCCGCCACCCATTGCAGGGCTGGGAGATAGGAGAGAAGTGGGCAGTCTGGGCGCCCAGCATGGTGGGGCTTGGCAACGCCAAACCAGCCCAAGTAATTAACCACTCCTGAACCCCCAAAGTCAGAGAAGTACTGGGAAGAGAAGAGAAGAGAGGGGAAAAAAGACATTTGCAGCTATGACAAAGCCTGCTGTGTGGGGCAGGGAGCAAGTGGAACATCCTGAATGTCAACATGGTCCTTTGAGATGCAAGAGAATAAAAGGATGAGAAGGAGAAAGGAAGAGAAATATAAACTGATAAAGCATCTCAGGCAGGTGGCCAGGGGGCTTTTTGTCTGAGGTTGATTGTTAGCTATAGACCATTTTTATTTTCAGAAGAAAATGATGAGGTCGCCTCAGCAGGCAGGGAAAGAGCCTTCCAAGCTGGGTGGAAATGAAGACAGCAAAGGCCTTCCTGAGAGACCAAAACGCCCTTACACCGTCCTCCCAAATGGAGATGTTTAATTGGGGCCAGGAGCCATGACACAGGTCTCAGTCAAGGGGATGAGGATGTGCACAGCAAAATATGACAGTGAGACATATCTGTGAGCAAGAGCAGATGTCACCTGTGGTGTCTGCCTGTGTGCATGGCAGCTGTGCAGCTTGGGGGATGAGATAAGGAGGAATTCCAAAACAAACAGAACCCCTTTTTGTGGTCAAGTTCAGGGATACGACCTCACTGATACATCCATTCATTTATTCGACACTCTACCACCACCTCTGTGGTGGCGGCATACAGTTGGAGACCCAGTAACTCTCGCAGCTCTCCCCCAGCACACAGTTGCAAGCTCCGGGTACTAAAGAATCACCTGGGAGCTTAAAGTGAAGATTTCTGGGCTCCATCCCCAGAGAGTCTGATGTGGTAGGTCTTAGGTGGGGCTCAGAAATCTGCATTTTCTTTTTTAAACCTCAGACGAGTCTAACAAGAAGAGATATGCAGCTCAAGCTTTGATAAACATGGGCCTAGCAGGAAATACGAATGGTCAACAAGTCAAGGAAAGGATGCCAGGAATTTCCCAGAGATGCTGGGGTCCCAGAATTAAAGGGTACGACATGGTAAGGAGTGGAACCCTGAGCCTGTGTTTTCTCCATCGTCATCATCAAACTGGACAAACTAGGAAAATGAGAGATGACGCTGCCAGTGGAATCACATCTTGTGCTTTCCACTAGAACTCAGGAAGCCCAAGACCCCTGCTCAGGTGGGGAGAGGTGCAGGCTGGCTCCACGCTTAGCAGGTGCAGGGAGTCTGGCGGATGGAGCCAAATGGCTCCCCTCAGGTGGGACAGCCTTGGAGGAGGCTTCTTAACCAGGTGGTCAGTCAGACACCAGGCTGTGCAGGTCCCAGGGTCCAGGTCCTGCGATGAGGCTGTGGCAGAGTTGGGGAGACCTAAATTGTGGTCCTTGTGCTCCTGTAGCCAACCACTTCTTCAGCCACACACCAGATACGTCACCTAGCAGCACAAAAGATGAACATGCTAAGACAAAGTGAAGTCACAGGCCAGTGTGACAAATTGTTCCAGTGATCCATGGTGGTCCAGAGAGTGCTGGAATAATCTGGAAAACATTCACAGCTGCAGCTGTCTGGCTTCCAGCTGGGCCAAGAAAAGAAGACCACTGACTCAGAAGTTGATGGAGGCCAAGTGAGAGGGAGGAGAGGTGCAGCGGGCCAAACCCTGGTCTGAGCAGCTGAAGGCTGTGTGACCTTGGGAAAGGCCTCGCCTTCTCTGAGCTTCAGATTCCTCATTTGTAAAGTGAGACAGCTCAGCAAGATGTCTTCAAGTGTCCTGGTATCCCTGAAGGCCTATGGCATTGTTCTTATTTCTTAAAAAATCATAATTCCTCTGTACTTTACTAGCCTTAAAGCCAGCTGGTCATTAAAGCCGCAGTAAATAAGAAGGTAGGAAGAATAAGTACTCCTAGGAGTTGTGAAAATACTAAAAACGAGATTAAAATTAAAGCTTGGTACCTATGAGGAAGCCAAGATATTAAGCGATGCTCTCTGAGGACTTAGAGCTGCCCCTGCCCACCCTACATTGAAAACCCTACTCCAGCCAGTGCCCCCTTCAGGACACCGTGGGCTTGGATAGTGATTTGATCTACTTGTTCTGGGAAAAACAGCAGTGTGAAGGCCGGGGCTGCCCCTCTGTTGGTGCCGGTTCAGCTGGCTTGTTAGATTTCCTTGTGGCTGGGAATAAAACTCAGGAATTGCAAGGGCGTCGAAGACTGTGTGGAACACCAGCTGTAATTACCAGCTCGTCACTGTCACAGTGAGTTAATTAATAGATGTGTCAATGCCGGCATCATTATTGCTGCCTCCTACCTTGAGCAACAGCTGAGCCCAGCTAGAGAAGGAAGCCCAGGCCCCAAGTCTTGACCAGGATGTATCTGCTGTGTTTTCCCCATCAAAGAACAGGGAGCTGCCTGAAGCCCTGGGAATGTGCAAACACCAAAAGCATCGCTTACCTGTAGTTGAATAAGGACACGGGAGGATGCAGGTGGACTTTCTAAGACAGACGGACCAGGATTTGGTAATTTTTAAGCAGTTATGTAGACAAGCTGTTTATCCTCCCCAAATCGGAATTTCCTTATCTGTGAAATGGATACAACGATACTGACTTCCAAGAAGTATTGAAAAGATTACAGAAAATGTAAATAAGTACAAAATGACAAGTACAGTGCCAGGCACATAGCAGGGTCCTAGGAAGTGTGACAGAGTCTATAGCCCAAAAAATGGTCCCACGTGCTCGTCCAGGCTATCACCCCTTCCCTTTGTGACATGGAGTCCATTTGCCTCACTTGAACCTGGAGGGGGAGGGGCTTTGTGGCAGAAGCGTCACATGCTGAGAGGGCGAGAGGGTGCACGTCAGCTTGGGTCTCTGCTCTGCTTCTGATAAAACCACCCACCAGGCCCATGTTCCATGAAACTGAGACTGGCCCATGGAGGCTTCTGTGTGAGTTTCTAACTGCGGTCTTACTCAGTAGATAAATACCCAGCTTAGGGACAAATAGCTGAGTCTTAGCCAATCACGCGCAGCCAACTATCCAAACCGCATCCAAGCAACACATGCAACCAATTGGCTTTTGTATGCACACGTGGCAGGGTGGCCCAATGTGGGCCATCTGGATCTGAACTGCTACCTATTCTAGAATCACAAATGGAAGCCAGCTGAGATCTATAAAACCAGATTTTTAATAATTTTGTCTTTTAACATCTTTCATAGGAGGCCCCACCCTGAACCTTACCTAATCCTGATTATTTCTCGAAATCCCCCACCTCCAAAATTCATATTCAACATAGTAATTTGAGCCTTAAGTTTCCGACACATGAAATTTGAGGGACATTCAAGCCATAGCAGTGATTAAAGGTGATATGAATTCTTGGCTCTCCTGGGACAGCTGCTTTGGGATCCCTGAGCTGACATTGAGAAACTGGTGACCCAGAAGCCACCAGAGAGAGAGAGAAAGAGGCTGCACAGACAGACAGTTGCATGGGAGCCTCAGGGGCTCCGCTGCCTTCCTGGCCTGGGCACCATACAGAGCGAGGGAGTGCAGGACCTTACAGCACTCTGGCCTCCAGGCTTCAAGGCTTTGCCAAGCTCAATAGATTGAAGATTCCTGAGAAAAAGTAGTGCTAGTGTTGCTTTAGGTTTGGTGATAGCTTGTCATGCGGCCTTGGCCAGCTGGGAAAGGACCCTTCTTTGGTTGTCACTGTTCCAAAGGGGAAGATGCAGGAAGGGACTCTGGATTGGGGTTGGAGGATGGGGAGAGAACCCCACCCCTCCCCAACCACCATAGAAGACTGCAAAGAGCCAGCGCAAACTCCAGCTCGAGGGTGCTGGGTCATTACAGAAAGTTCGAGCAAGCTACCCGGAGGGCTGGAAGAAGATCTGAAGGGCCTTTCTATGACTGGCCAAAGGAAAGAATAAGTCAGTGCAAGGCACTACGGGCTGTGCTGGGGACCTCAGTGAGCTTCAGAGGTGACAGCTGGCCCCAGAGATGACAGCCTGCCAACAGGGAAAATCTACCCATGGTAAGAGCAAGCAGTCCCCTCGCAAACCCTTCGTCAGGGATCAGCACTCTAGGGCTGCTGGGCTAAATCTAGCTTTCTGCCTGTGTTTGTAAATTAAGTTTTATTGGAACAGCCTTGCACATCTGTTCAGGTATCGGCCATGGCTGTTTCCACACTACATCTACAGACTCAAATGGTTTTGGCAGAGACCATCTGGCCTACAAAACCTTAAATATTTACTACTGACCCTTATAGTACAAGTTTGCCAACCCCTGACTCAAGCTACCAAAAGCAAGACCCTGAGATACAAAATGTTCTGGCTGGTGTGATCTCTGCTGAGGGTGTGTGTGTGTCTACCCCCTTCCCTTAGTTGTTGAATGCTCACAAGCACCTAATGCATGGCGGGCTCCCTGCTCTGCCAGGGGACAGAGGATGGATATGTACAGTCCTTCCCTGTCAGAGATCAGGGGCTGCACAGAGGCAGCCACGCAATCACAGGAGAGTGCAGAATGCTGAGAAGCACAGTGGAACCACAGCCGCGGGAGCTGGGCAGCGTAGAGTGGGGAAACCACCCCCATGCAGGGGTGGGCAGCCAGGGAAGGCTTCCTGGAGGAATGACAGTGACCTTAGGTTCTGCAGGAAGAGCGAGTTCTGTGGACACACAGGGACAAGGTGAGGCATGTAGGGCAGGGCCAGAGCAGGGTCTGGACCAGGAAAGCAGCAGGTGCGAAGGCAGAAGGAGAAGATTGAGGAACAGACAACCTAGTTCACTTGGCTGGGAGAACATGGTACTAGGCAGGGACGGGAGAAAGGGCCAGAGAGTTAGGACCAGCCAGGGAACGGGGGGCCGAGAGGTAGCACCAACCAAGCACCAACCAGGCAGGTCCTGCCAGCAAGGCAGAAATGCAAATGTCAAGTATCATTTTGTTGCCATAAAGGACTCGAAAAGTATGGCTCTCTCAGAGGGGAAAGGGAGTGCAAATTCCCGCTGTGCCTGCCTTCTCCATGGAGGTGTCTATGCCGAACCGGGTTTCCGTGTTCATCAGGGGGCACCCGCCCTGGGCCACTGGCCTTTTGAGGGTCTGGAGCACAGGAGCAGTATGATGAGCTACCTGTAAGCGGTGAGGCCACCCTCACCCCAGCACCAGGTCTGGGAATGCCACTCCTGTCTGTTCATTTTCTTTCCTACCTTAGCAAGCAACTTTCAGGCAGGGGTGGGGTGGGGTGGGGTGGGAGTGGAGGAGGGAAAAGCTGGCAGGTAGAACACACGAGTGGGGAGGGCACAGCCACATGCCATGTGTCATCTTCAGGTGAGCTGCAGGTGACGGGTATCCTGGAAGCCTATCTCTGAGAGTGCACCAGGGAACAACTGGGCCTTTGTTGATGGGCCTGGCATCTGGGAACGAGCAGGGAGCCGGCATTTTGACTTTGGCTGGAACATGGCAGATGTAAACCTGAAGGCAGCTGGGGTCCCCCACCCCTCCGTCTCTGTATAATGCACCCCTGTAAAGTGGTGTTGTCCTCCCACATTTCCTTGATTAGAAGCAGATACCTTTATAGCTGTTTCCATAAGATTATTGCTACAGAGGCATTTGATGCAAACAGTCCTAATTATAAGCCTGCTCCCCTCCGCAACCTTGCCTATTATTGTCAGTATCATTATTCCTTTCGCCTAAAGGGCTGAGGAGTTTGAGTCTCCCCCATGAAGACAAGGAAGACCTTGCCACAGTGCTGGTGGGGAAACCCAGCTTTCCTGGGACCTTTGGGCTGGGCTCAATTTCCCATGCCAGTGCCCCTGAGCATTCCTCTGCCAAAAGCCTTGCTTCCCTGCATCAAGAAAGTGGAGACGCCTGGGGGTGGAATAAACATTCAGCTTGGCACAAGCCCCAGTTCTGCCCCAACATGGAGTGACTTTTGGGAGCAAGTCCTGGGACATCTGGGGGCCTCAGTTTCTTCATCTACAAAATGGGAGGAAGAATGATCCTTTCTTAGAAGTACCTTGAGCTCCTTTGCAAAATAAAACTAATGAAATGAAGAACACAAAAGCCTGTTTAAAAAACCCTAACAGCCTAATCCTCTGAGTGGAGAGCCCACGAGGCACCTGCTGCTTCAGGAGCTTGGACCAGCATGTAATTGGGCCCGGGATCTATAGATGGCAGCCTCTGCTCTCACTAAGATCTACTCCTGCTGATCTGCGAGTTCTCAGCAAACGGGATAAGGTGGGAAGGCCGGCTGAAATGAGACGATTCAGTATTTATTTCAGAAGTCAAGTAAATCTCCCGTAGACCAACATAGCCATTAAGAATGTTTCAACTTGAAAATAAAAAGCCTGTTTCTAAAATAATGATTTACAAATCATATTTTCACTGGAGGAAAAATATTCTGCAGATGAGCCTGTACCTTGTGAAACGTTATCACCCGAATGTTTAATTAAGTTCTACGAAAGCAGGGCGTCAGCTTTGAGATCCTCCTCAAATAATTCCTGTCTCCCTTCAGCGGCTGCTTCCTGGCTGCTCAGGTGTGACCTTCGAGCCCAGGGAACATGGTCCGCTCCTGTGTGGCCTGCACGTCTGTCTTAAAATCATCCAGTTGGACCCTGAGCACCCACTCGGTCAGCCTCATGCAAGTCATTGACAATTACATTCAAAAGTCTACACCACCGAAGAGTTTGAGCTCACTGACCATCAAAGACATTTAATGAAAACGAAGAGACGACGTGTTTATATTCTCATTTGACAAAAATTTATGAATAAGTATTAGGTCAAGCCACATGAAATGGACATTTTTATAGCTCAGACATAGTCAGTCAAACATCATCATTTTCATATGATTCAACTTAAATGCCAGGGTCAGTGCGAGGTGTGATGGCACAAGTGGGAACCAGGCCTGTGAGTGCAGAGGGTGACAGCTGGGTAAGCAGGCAGTTTATTTTGACACAGGGCTGTATTAAGGGCAGAGTGGGCTTTGGGGGGACATGAGCTAGGGAGTGAATGGTAGTGGGTGGGATGGATGTGACTTCTCAGAGTAAGGAGAGGAAGTTTCCCTAGGAAGCAACATAAGGAGACATTGTGCCCGGCAGGGGGATAGCAGATGCCAGGCCTGGAGGTACAAGCGCCTGACAGTCTGCAGTCCCGGAAGAGGCTGGGGTGCCCAGGAATGGAAACACAGGGGATGGACAGGGTGAAAAGCTGAATAGAGAGGAGCCCCCCATCCCGGCATCATCATGCTGACAAATGGCAAGATGGGGTTGGCCTGCCTCTAGCAGGGACAACTGGGGCCAGGAGACCTGCCAAGGTGAGGGATGCTGAAGACCGGCTCAGGGGAGCAGCAGCAGAAAGGGGGACAGAGGCATGGATGGTTTTTGAGACACACTCTCAGGATTGGATGTGAGAGAAAAAGCAGGAGGTGGCATCTGTCAGATGGAGAACGCAGCAGGGGGCAGGGGAGGGACAAGACTTGGGGAGATGGTGCATTCATCTTGAGCACAGTGGGCGTGGGCTGTTAGTAGGTCATCCACGGGGCTGGTGCAGCTCTGTACCCACAGATCCAACACTCGGTGGGGGGTGTCTCGGCAGGAGTTGGCCCAACCTTGAGGGGGGTGGAGGCTGTTGAAGTGTGTTGTTCAGGGCTCAGTGCCCCAGCACGCATGGGAGTCATGGGTGTGTCTCTGTCCTACGAATTAGAATCTCAGAGAGGGTTGCTGAGACTCTGAATTCTTAACCATCTCCTCTGGGACCAAATTTGCAGAAACTCTCCTGTGGCCCTAGAGGGAGAAGATAATAGCATCAGAGGACCCTAAAACCAGAAGTTTCTTTAAAAACAATAAATAAAAAGAATAAGCCAGCACTGTTGAAGGGGCAGTGAACGAGACCCTGTCACAAACATGTTGTACAAGTATAAAGACCTAAAATAATGGTGAAAAATCCACACGAAGAAAAACCTAAATACCAGGAGAAAGAATCTGCGTGTCCCCTGAAATGCTGTGAATGACAGACGTGAAGATGACACAGCCCAGCCAGTGTTTTTACATTTAGTGAAACTTTTGTAGTAAGGCGCGTTTACTATCAGTGATGGAAACCCAAGGTAGGCAGGTTAAACATACCCAATATGACCAAGAAAACGGAATTTACCATCGGGGGCGGGGGGGAGAAATAGATTTAATACGTTAGTCTTAATATTTAAAAAAAACCTGAAAGACAGTTTAATAAAACATCCGAGTTCGTTACGTAATCAAATGTGTAAACAGGCACCATTGTCTGAGCCTCAGCTGAAGGTGCAAAGCCAGGAGAATATTAATCTCTCCCCGCCCTGACACCCCCATTATGCTCTGTTTATGCCTCTCTTACAGCGCTAGGCTCGGTCTGCCTAGGGTTAAGTGATTTACATCCCTGTCTGCTCTCCCACCCACCCCCTGTGTTGTCCTTCAGGGCAAGGACCTTGCCTTGGTCACATCCACATCCACAAGCATTTAGCGTTGGCTTTGAACTTCCACCATGGCAAGGAGCTTCCCAATCCTGGTTTGCAGAACCAGAGTTTCCGAAGCTTGGTGGCAATTCTCCCAGTGGTTGTTCTCTCAACAGTAAAGTGACTTTAAAACACCAGCCACAAAACAATTTTAGGAAAGGAAAGAAGGCACAGCAAGGGAATGGGAGGAGGAGGGAGGCCCTGGCGCTCAGAGCAGAGTTGCACGACAAAGGGTGGGTTGAAGGGGAAAGATTCCCAAGCGGTCCCCTTATTTGGGATTCACCGGCTCACCCGCACTCATGCGGTGCTCTTCTGATAAGCTGCAAAATCTAAAACTCCTTATTAAATGTCAGATAAATCGGCTAGCCTGGGGCAAAGCCAGCGAGTGGGCGGCGTGTGCTCCAGTCCAGTTCTCGGTAATTGATGGGCTCTGAATAAGCAGGGCCAATCCAGGCTGATTGCAGATGAAATGACTACAGCCAGCAAAGTTCAAATAAGAAATATGTGAACTTTAAAGTACTTGAACACAAATCAAGACAGTGAGTTTTTATAAAAATCTTTACTAGCTCAAACCGCTGAAGCTCAGCATGACCTTTATCCTTGGGGCGAGGAGCCGGTGGTGCAGGGAACATGCACACCATATATCAGGCTGCGGGAGAACCGCGGCGGGGAGGGGCACGTGCCAGATTCGCCACTCCCAGCCCTCCGAGCCCCTGCCTGCCTGGACAAGGGAGGCAGTGACTTTGAAATGTCAACTCTTCTCCGTGGGTCCACTTTGCAGGACGTCAGGCAGGCCCTTCCATGTTCCCTGGCCATTTGGATAACGGGGCTCTGAGCTGGCTGCAGACCCAACACAGGCCTTTTGTGAAGTCAGTGGCACCAGCTGAGCTCAGTAACCGCACATCACAGAGGCCTTTTGGGGGTTGGCAAATAACGCCTGGAGAGCACATCTTACTCTCAGCCCTAGTAGGTAATATACTAATCTATCTCCCACACCCGAGCCTCCCTAGCTGTTCCTGAGAGCAAGCATCCCTATACCTTATAAGCAAGCGGAAAGTTCTTGAGGTCTTCAGCTATTAAAGGATAGAACTAGGTTGTCACCTCACCTGTTGGACTCTAATCCTCTGTTCTTTCTACCTCACCAAGCCATGTCCCTTCACGACAGGCAAAGTAGGCATGGTTTGCATTCATTCTACATGGAGTTGTCCTTTTTTCCTTCACACATCTCCCCGCTGGGCGGGGAGAGGATCAGGTAAAAACCCCTCCTGGGCAATAGTGCCATACTCTAACATGTCAGGGAACTCTGCAGTATAGCAACTGTGTGTTCTGGCTGATTTATCACTCCACTCGTTCAACACAGATGTCTTGGGCCTCCTTTATATGCCAGACAATGAGTAAACACCCAAGTGTGGTAGAGTCGATCCTTCCTGCAAATAATGTATGATCTATAGAGAGGAGAGAAACAGCCACGGTTCATTCCTATCCCAAAGCACTAAGGGGAGAAATTGTTTTCACCTGGGGATAGGAAATAGAACAATCGTCAAGGGCTTTCTGGAAGAGGTGGCCTTCAGGGAATGGTTGGGATTAGGATTTATAGATGGACTGGCAAAAGAATCCTTGCTATTCTAAATCATAAGGCCATACACGTATTAGCTGATCTGTTCCTCACAACACCCTCACTCGGTTTTGTTGTGAAAGGGGTTATCCAACCCTGCCCAATGGAAAAAGTGGGAACTGGCCCCAGGCCATCCGGCTCTAGGTTCAGGACTCTGCCCTGTGTGATGCTGCCTCTAGCTGAGAAAAATGGGACCCTTGATAGGCGCCATCCAGCACAAAAGCACAGCACCCTGGAAAAGCCTGGCACAGGGGTCAGGAAGACCTGCAGTCCTGTTAGCCTGGAGTATGAACCACGTGAAGTCAACGGAAGGTTGGAAAGGTGGGGAGTACATGAGTCGGAGGCCGTTCATTCACTCATTCACTCAGCCAGTGCTCGGTGAGCAGCTGCTTGGCACCAGGAACTCCATCCCACAATGGAGACACTGTCACAAGCCCAAGTTTCAAAAGGTGTGGGCTTGGGCACGAGTGCCAGTCAGGGAGGATGACTCTCCAGAATTATCTAGACATGGTACACGTAGCTTTTGCTTGTGGCTCAAAAGCCACTGGATTTTAAAACCAAAAATATGTATCTCCAAGTGTGGGTTCAGAAACTACAAGAGGAGGATTAACAGGTGAACTATAGGATGCCCACTGAATTTTGAATTTTGGATACATAACAGGTAATCTTTTTGTTTAAGTATACCCCCAAAGCTGCAAGGGGCATAATTCAGATAATCTTTCCATTTAAGTGTGCCCCAAATGCTGCAAGGGGAATAATGTATACTAAAAATTGTTCATCATTCATCTGAAATTCAGATTTTTAACTGGATATTTTATATTTTTGCTAGGTCTAGCAACCCTAAACCTAAGTGATCTTTTCACCAAGCTACCCTGTTTTATAAATGGGCCAAGAGAAGGGATGGGGTCAAGGTCACCCAGAAAGTTAAGTGAGTGAGGCAAAGGAGAGAGGCCAGGTTTCAAGGACCAGCCAGGGGCTCTTTCAGCTCTGTGAGGATCCCTTCCACAGCCCTCGCCAGAGAGGCCAGGATGCAGGGACAAGCTCACAAATGACTGCGTTGAGTCATTTAGCCTTCTAGTCCCAATAGGTCTGTTAAACTTTTGTGACCGCTGTAGGACAGCTCTTAATCATGGTGGGAAAAGTAAGAATTTGGATAGTGAAATTCCCAAGGAGTCAGGGTTGCTCTGACCCTGGAATCAAAGGCTGCAGCCACAATAAGAAGCAGTTAAGCCCTGAGGATGCCCCCACCCTGCCCACAGGCCGTAATTGTAGACAGGTGTGCGGAGGCCATCGCAGCCTTCCATGGTGAAATGCTTTGGGGAAAATAAAAATGTAATATTGGCCACAGCTTAGGGGAAATCAACTTTTCCCTTTAGAGCAACATCTCAGGAGACTGTGGCCAACTTCAAGGTGCCTTTATCTAAACGCATTCCATTAGGAAAGGGACAGGAAGAAACCCTGGCCTCTCCAGGTAACTCAATCAGACTGGGAGGCATTCACAGGGATATCGGTTACCATAAGCCTCGCAGGGCAGCAAGGAGATTAAGAGGAGGATTACCTGCCACTTACGACGTGTCATCAAGGAAAGAACGGCTTCAGCTACAAGCCCTGTTTAATCAGGTCCTGGTGGGCTTTTCTCAAAAGGATGGCTGACAGCCTTTCTAAGCATGTTTTAAACTGTCGGTCATGTCAGTGATGAGGACTCACCAACGGAGAGTGACAGCAATGTCAACAGTGCCCATTGAAGGACTTTCTGACAAATGGCCTTTTGTGAGATGATGAGAAGTTGGACTTGGAGGTGCTGGCCTTGTCACAGAAGCTCCGGACCACTTAAAGGCACCCATAAAGTCAACATCTTTGGGCATGCGTCAGCCTTACATTTCACTCCCCAAACAGTCTGTGTGATTGGGCCAAGACAATATGGTTGTCAAGGCAGTGTAATCGGCCTTGACACCACCGCTGGTGACAGCAGAAGCCAGCATTCGTCTCTGCTCTGAATCTTGCCAGCCAGTGATAGCCTTGTATGGGAACCAAGAGACAAGGGGCCCTGAACAGAGGGCTGTTGGTCCCAAGACATTTTACAGTCTACACCAGCAGTCATCAAACCATGATAGGCAGGACAAATCCAGACCACCAGTTGTTTTTATGGATAAAGTTTTATTGGAACACAAGCACGTTCATTCACTTATGCCTTATCTGTGGCCTCTACAGTGGCAGGGTGGATAGTAAAGGCAGAAACTGTATGGCCCATGAAGCTTAAAATCTTTACTATCTGACCTTTACAGAAAAATATGGCCAATCCTTGGTCTACACTATTCCTTAAAAGAGATTTGCTTTGAAAGAAAGCAGTCCTGTTTAGCCTCAGATCAGCGCTGGGGGAATAGGAGAATAGATGTCACATCTTGACACATTCTGAACTCCAAGATTTTAAAACCGTAATAACTGAAGAGGAGACCTTATCTTGGCCCAGTATCAATGACGTTCCCACCACAAGGAATGTTAAGTTAACTGAAAGAGATACAGATACGACACCTACTTTTGATTAATTTTCCTGAAGTAGAATGCTGATCAGTCTCAGTGGTCTCAGGGGGAGATGCCAGTTTCTGGGGCTGCCCTTGATGCTGCCTGCAATTGGCACCAGTGCCACGTTCACCATTTCTGTCCAAACTTCACTGCTCATTTAGTGTCTGTTTCCTGCCAGTCTCTTGCAAGAATGGCAAGACCAAGGTGGTCCTTCTCACATCCCTCTCCACTTTTGACCCCGGACACAAATGGAACCACGAGTTGCTGCATGGCACAGTCTGTGCTCACACTGCCCTTTCCTCCACCCACACGTGAGGAGCCCTGTCCTACGGGATTCCTCTCATGTGTATCCATGAAGTCTTTCCTGATATCTCCGGCTGATGGCTCTTCTCCCTCCTGGGGCCTCCAAAGCCATTCTTCCAAACCTCTCTCATAGGACTGATCGAACTCTACAACAAGTTGGTGTTATCTGTGGCCAGGGAAGCCATGGCATTCACAGAATAAAGGTTTCCGTTATTCTGGAGTGACAGATGGGTATAGACAGTAAAGATGATGCATTGTGCATTGTCTCACAAGACCTTGGGATCCCTTTCAAATCAACTGCCTGCAGAGAAAGCTGGTGTGTCAATAGACAGTGACTCTGTCCCTATGGCTAGAGTGGCACCTAACAACAAAAAGAGTGCCAACCTTCAGTGGCCAGAGCCACAAAGAAAAGCCTGAAAGAGATGAGGGCAACTTTGGGGGCCTCCAGGCTAAGATGCAGCTCTGCCTGCAGTGAACGCCCCCCACTTCAGTCTGCCTACTCCCATGTGCATGGCCAAGAGGAGAGGACCACTCCCCACCAGCACCTTCTTCATCCCCATCATGGCAAGGAGGATACAGGGTGTCAGGACTTCTGGTCAGCCAACAAGTACTGACTAAGCCCCTGTTATGTGCCAGGCACTGGAGGAGGAGAGGAGTAAGGCCACGGGGGGTGCTGCCTTCCCAGCTCTTCTGGCCCTGGAAGTGAATGGGAGCAGCAAAGCCTTCAGTGTCTACTGGGAGGGGCTCTGGGATATGCTCCCCAACAACTGCCAAGGGCTGCCTGGGGGCAGGAGACAGACAAATAGGACTTAGCCTCTCTGTCTGCATGGTCCTCCTGTGCCCACCTTGATGGTCACCTTTCTTCCCGGGGGTGGACTTTTCAGAGAGTGCCATTCCGAATCCAAAAGTGGAGAGGCCGTTAGGAACAAATGTTCACAATGCTCAAGTGACACCAAAGGGAAGAGGCAGGAGCCTTGTGTCCCCCGCCCTGCCAGGGCTTTAGGTGGCAAGCTGGAGGGCGGGTCCCAGGCAGCAGGACAGTCCACTCAGCCTCCAGACTGACTCAGGTGTCAGGGCTGTGCCCAGAGAGGGGGCTTTGAGTCATGGCCTTAGGGCAGAGACTGGGCTCAGATGCTGAGAAAGGATTTGTCCAGGTCATTTGAGAGGGTGCTGGGACTCCCAGGCCAGGGCTGCCTGCAGGTGACTGCCCAGGGCTCCTGCGTGGGTCAATCAGTCTCTGTGCTGTGTGACTCAGGGCAGCAGGTCACCTCCTGCCCCTGAGCCAGGCTTCTGTGTTGGGCTCTGGTTGGTAGTTCACGGTCAAGAAGTGGTTCAGTGGGTTTGCCAAAAACACTCCCAAATTATCAGCATCACTGACTGCCCTACTGAGGCCAGGGCAGAAACTGTATGGCCCACAAAAGCTTAAAATCGTTACTATCTGATGGCCTGTGAGCCTCACGCTTCCCGAGCCCTGCAAAGGGCCCCACACACAGCCTGGCACACAGTGGGCCTCTGACCCACCCTCCTGTCCCTTCCCCCAGGCGGCCTCCCTCTTGCCTGGGACCCTCTTTCCTCCTCTCCCTCTGTTCACACCCACGGCGACCGAGGCTGTGCTGTGCTGCTGAACTGCAGAAAGTAGTTTCCCTGGTCCTGGGAAATTCTTTAAAAATATGAGTCTTTGTCTCTCAAATGACCACAAGTTTAGCTTGGGGCCTGACTTTATAGGTTGCCACCTGTTTGGGGACAGCAAGCAGAGGACCACTGCCCATGCCCTTCCCGGTGCCCCTCACATCTCTCACTGATGGTAGGATTTCAGGCACAAGCAGGTCGGGGCATCAGCTCCCCCTACCATTAACACTGCTAATGCACAGGTGTGGGGCACACAGGATGAGTAGTAGAGGCATCGGGGCAGCAGCCTTCCCCATGGCTTCCCCAAAGTGCCCCTCTAAGATGCTCAAAGCCTTTCTCTCTGACGCTATGACCCCTGCAAACCCTAAGCCTCGCCCCACGCTGGGAGTAATGTAGCTTTGGGCCTTGACTCTCTTAAGTCTTGGTCTTTGCTGAGGTCCAAATGGGGTTGATCTCTGCCACTGTCTTTCCTCCCTAAAGTCAGAATTAAAACTGGGCATGGGCCAGTTCATAACTGAGCTCTGAATTCCCTAGCGACCTTTCCAAATGCCAGCCCTGGCTGATGCCCATGACCAGAGATGCCTGTGGTGGGGCACCTTCCAATGGTCACCTCTGGAGCAGCTGTCAAGGGTGGGAGGAGGAACCTCACAGCTCCTGGGCCTCATCCCACAGGAGAAGCCCCTGAAGGGTCGGCTCAGAGAGGGGCTGTTCCTGCCAGGTGCCCTGGTCACTACAGCTAATCCACCCTGGGAATTGCTGACAGTCTGCAAAAGCCCCGGATACCCCAGGCTCGCCAGGCCTGTGCCTGCCAAGCTGATACCCCACCCTCAACTGCCCACACTGTAGGCTTTCCCCCTTTCCTGCCCCCCAAGCCACAGACCAGGGACACAGCCCACTGTACGGCAGAAAGCAGAGAGTGATCCATTTCCATCAGACAGCATTTCCATGGCTTGCTTCTCTCCTGCACCAATCTTGGCCTCCTCCGAGCCACCCGCCGGAGAATCCGCCCCTCCCTCACCACTCCCCTTCTCCACCTCCTTCTTCTTGTCTCTCTCTCTCTCAATTTCTCCTTTTTTCTCCCTTGCACAGGTAATTGTGAGCCGGTGAGGGAAAGCCCTGGGGTATTCAGTTCCAAACGCTCCCCAGCAGTTCTCAGAAGGGCACAAAGGATCGCGGTGAATGTCACATTGAGTCCTCTCCAGCTGCACCTGCTGGCCTCCCCAGCCCCTCTGGTTCACCAGGGGGTCACTGAGCACTCGCAGACTCTCCGATGGCAAGGAGCGCTACTATGTTTTCAGTTCACAGTGAGATTAAATCTACAACGTTTGACCTGTCTGATTTATTTTGTAGCCGACAGAGCAAGGGAAACCCATAGTAAGATGTGGATGTGTTTCTACCCCTTAAACAAAACACCGCTGAATTTGTAAGAAGCCGGTGGCAGCTAGATGTCTCATTCCAGGGCTGGACATGGAAACAGTGTCACCAGCAGTGGCATCGGAACCTGGGCAAGGGAGGCAGAGTCATCGTCTTTCCACTAAACCTAAGTTTGTGTGCAGCAGTTTGGGTGACAGGGCCCTACAGACCCTGGCAGAGCTCAGGCCCTCTGCGGAGGCTGGCTCAACTTAGCAGACTCTTCCCTGTTTCCCTGACCTCCTGTCCACCTGGCAGCCCTCTCTACACCAGCTCTCTCCTCCTCCCTCCTACTACACTAAGACTCCTTCTTATCAGCCAGAGAAAGCACACTTGTAGCAGCTTATAGGTTTGAGAACTCCTTGTTCCTATAAGCTGCCCATCTCTGGGAGGCTAAGACTCAGGCCTGGCCACTCACCTGGAACTCTAGAACTGTACTGATAGCAGCAGAACTTCTTATTTTTAAATGAGATCATAGATGGGACTACAATAAATAAAACAGGTACTGATCAAGTTGCTCAACCTGGATTACAGGCGGCAGCCTGAACTTGACCCATTGTCCCAGGCCACAGCCTTGGGGATCTTGAGACACCACCTTGGACCTCAGTGTGGGACCTCTGGCCAGCAGAAGGATAGATGCATTCAGTGTCAGGTGGAAAGCACGGGGTCAAAGGCCAGCAGGAAAGGTCCAGCAAAGCCCCGGGGGAGCCGTTCCTGAGGCCAGGTCATCCAGGCAGAGGTGGAGGCATGAACATCTGCAGGGGACCTCCACGTGTGGCAGAAAGGCTAGCCTGGGGTTGAGACAGTGCTGCGGGTTAGGGTGGCAGGGCCGTGGAGGAGGAGCAGGGCTGTCTGCAGCGGTCGTCTGCGAGGGAAGGGGTTTGGCAAGGTGATGGGCAGCAGTGGGGCAGGCATGGAGCCTCTAGCCAGGAACTTGGCTGGGAATCTGGGAGAATAGATGAGATGTGCTCAGGGCTGAGGGGACAGGAAGAACAGGTGTGGGTGAGACACAGAAGGGATAGGAGGCCGGGCCCAAGCACAGTGAGGGACTGGGACAACCCAGAAGGCTTGTCCTTTGCCAGGGCAGAGGAGCAGCAGCTGTTGAGAGAAAACAGGAGAGTAAAGCAGATGCGAGGGACGCAGACAGCAAGGTCGGAGAGCACAGGCGGACGGTGAGGACTGGCCCAGGGACTCTGGGGAGAACTTTATGAGGTCCCACAATTAAGTTCACACACTCATCCTAGAAAAAGTGCTACAGACCTCATTGTAGCATATCACTAGTCACCTTCGGGGCGCTCCCCATGGCCATCTGGTGACCACAGTGATACTCAGCAGTGAGGGACGTAGTGTCCTTTGTAGGATGAGTTTGTACACGTTATCCTATTCTACCCACAGAGCCCCTGGTGAAGCAGTGTTTTTTCCTCTCCTGCCTTGCAGAGGGGGACACTAGGCTCAAAGAGGGGGAGGAATTCCCGAGACCACACAGCCTCTGTGATGGGGGCAGGATCTACATCTTCATCTGCTGGGTCGTGGGCCTGCATCCTTAACCACACTGCCACACCAGGACATGCAGACCGAGAACTGGGAAATGAGTGTATCGGGGTGCATTGTCTCCAAAAGTGGGGTGTTTGCAAAGGCCAGTTAGAAATACGAGTCAGGCCTCTCTGGCACAGGTCCCCAGAGTGGCTAAATCAAATCCCCTCAGCCGCAGGCTTCTGGGCCTGTGCAAGGAGGCTCCCTATTGCACGGAGGTGTCTTGAACCTTGGGCCCAGGAATGGTAGCTCTGCTGAGATGTATGGGCCCCCTGGGACAGGGCTATGATTTCAGTTCAGGCTGGGGCAGTGCGAGTTATTAATTATAACACATTAATTACGACATTCTGGGAATGCTTGAAATGGAGGACTGCAGCCCAACCCCAAGGCCGTATCTTAGTCTCATATTTCTCACTTGAGGCCATGACTAAGGCATAGAATTAAAGGCAGATCAGCCCTCACCCTGGTTGGCATTCGCGGTAATTCAGTGCCATTACTGGTCTTTAAAACGCTGACCTTTGCACAAGAGAAGCTGAAAAGACATCACACATCTAAAGGAGTCCAGGGAACCGTGGTAAGAGGTTATGGCCCAAGGAAGAACCAAAACCTTGAGTTAATTTTAGCTACAAAACAATGAAGCAGATTGGGCTTGGTCTTTGGTGGGGGAGGGAGTTTGATTTTCAGGGGGGGAGAAAACGCTTGTATTTTTAATAATTATCCCAAAGTACAGTGAGGAAACTGGGAAGACAGTGCCACTGGCCACTCTTCCCATTTGACCAGTGTGCAGCCTGTGACGGAGGCATGACAAGGGGTCAGGGGAGGTGATGCTGGGGTTTTCAGAGAGGGATTTCTTACTCTCCCCTTGGCTCCTGGGAAGCAGGTGAGAATAATTCAGCCAGAGAGTCTGTAGGGAGTTCCCTCTGGAGTGCGGGCATACCAGTAATAATACCAGCTCTTGATACTACTGGACACCTATTGTGTGCCACACAGGGTTCTGAGGCATCTTAATAGGTGAATTCATTTAATCTTCACTGCAAATGTGTGGAGACAATATATCTATTGACACTGACTGACAGATGAAGGATTGAGGCACCAGGGTCCTGCAGCTTCTTCAGTGTCCCCCAGCCAATAAATGCTAGAGCCAGGAATTGTGCCATCTGGTCACACTTCAGGGTCTACCTCTGAATGACCTGCCAAACCTCTCAGATTCAGGGAACTACCAGAACCATGTTATGTATATGAATGTTCATAGCAGTATTATTCATAATAGACAAAAAGTGGAAACCACCTTAATGCCCATTAACCGACAAGTTAATAACAAATGCAGCACATATATCCGTGCAATGGAATTTTATTTGGACAGGAAAGGGAATCTACATGCTACAATGTAGCATCACGCTAAGGGAAATAATAATAATACCATCCTCCTCAGTGAAAGAAGTTGGACATAAAAGGCAACACGTCTTATAATTTCATTTATGTGGAATATGTAGAATAGGGGGTCCATAGAGACAGAAGGGGGATGAAGGTGGCCAGGGGCTGGAAAGGGAAGCACTAGGCATGACTGCTTATGATGTGGGTCTCTTTCAGAGTCATAAAAATGTTCTGAAATTAGATGTAGTTGTGACTGTCCTAGAAAAGTGAACTGAAGACTTTAAAATACTGAATTTTATGTTATGTGAATTATATCTCAATTAAATATTTTTTCTAAAAAACAACCACCTGATGTGTCAGTGATAACACTCTTAGCTTTGCCCTTGGCTAGTCCCTGGGTTGTAAGGTGGCTGCTCTGGTTCCAGGCATCACAGACATAATTATTTGGGTGGTAGAGAGAGGAATTTTTCCCCCTTAGGTGACTGTTTTGGTCTGTGCTGCTATAACAAAATATTGGAGGCTAGGCACTTTATAACCATCAGAAATTTATTTCTCGCAATTCTGGAGGTTGGGAAGTTCAAGATAAGGTTCAAAGCAATTTTGGAGCTCTTTTTCTGGAATGGCCATGAGTGGTTGTCATACCAGGTCTGTCTTATGAGGGCAGCTCTCTGTTTTCAAGATGCTTGTTGCTATGTCCCCTGAAGGGGACAAAGACTGTAACCTCACAGGGCAGAAGAGATAGACAAGAAAAAAGGGAACAACTCAACGTGAAGTCTCTTGGATAAGGGCATCAATCCATTCACAAGGTGGCCTAATCCTCTTAATCACAGTCAAGTTCTTTTTTCCTTTTGAGACAGAGCCTCAAAAAGAGCCAAGTATCGCCCTGGGTAGAGTTCCGTGGCATCACAGCTCACAGCAACCTCCAACTCTTGGGCTCAAGCAATTCTCCTGCCTCCACCTCCTAAGTAGCTGGGACTACAGGCGCCTGCCACAACGCCCAGCTATTTTTTGGTTGCAGCCATCATTGTTGTTCGGCAGGCCTGGGCTGGATTCGAACCTCCAGCTCAGGTTATGTGGCTGGCACCTTAGCCACTTGAGCCACAGGCACCGAGCCCACGGTCAAACTCTTAACACTTTTGCACTGGGGATTTAAGTTTCAAAGGTGTTTCTCTGGCCATTTCAGAGATGTTAAGACTGAGGATAAGTGTATCAGTAACTCACCCCAGACCATGTGAAAATGGGGGATCAGGCATTTAGACCTGAACCCAGGCTGTGAATCTGGAGTTGCTGCCCCAGAGCTATCCCCATTCTCAGACACACTAACCAACAGACCAGAGGATGGCCAGGCCCCAATATGTGGAACTTCTAAATTAACTGTGAGCTCAACTTGCTTAGAAAGTGATAGTCTTTTAGCAAAGAGAGTTCAAGACTCCTACTGAGAATAGAAAGTCTTTCATTTTTTCATATCAGAAAAAAAAATTATTCATTCTTCCAGTATTAAAATTGTGCAGTGACACCCTTTGGCCTTTCTTGCTTTGATAGTACGTTTTCTCTGCACTTGGCTTTGATGTCACTGAAAAGATGAACCTAATACAGCCACTCATCATGCACTTATGCTAAAAGGACCAACGTTCAGAATGCACCTGCTTCCATTTCTCACAGCTTCATGCCGCCACTGATTGTGTTCACTAGACCCGTGATGGGCAGGATCGTGGGAGAGCTCCCCCCGCTGACAGTCATGAAAATGGGTCAGAAAATGCTTCACAAAGTAAACCCACTGACAGAAACCTGCTGCCTCGGAAATGTTTTCACTTAGAACCAGAACATTCACCTCTTCGATCAAAAGCACTCCCCCTGCCTTAGCTTTCTAAGGCCCTCTTTTCTACAGATCAAAAACCTCGGGAGACTATGGTTTTAGGAGAACTGAATTTCAATGTAAATGTCAACTCGGCAACACAATTTCCCTGGAGATTTTCCCAAGATTGTTCCTAAGGGAAGAATCTAGAAATCCCCTGCCCTAAGCAGTACTTTCAAGAAGTTCTCAGACAGGCATAACTCTCTGGCCACAAGGAAGACATGTGTATGAATGGCTGGGGGATGTGAATTCAGACATGTTGGCATTCTCCAAAAAAAGCTGTCATCTCAGGCTGGCACTCTGGAACACAGAGCAAGGGTGGCAAAGATGAAGTTCTGAGCATCTCACTGGTGCAGGTGAACACGCTGGTGAATGTTATCCACGTGGCCTGGGGGCAGTTCATGAATCTGCAGATTGGATGGAGAGAAAAGGGCTCCGAGGGAGGCTGGGACCAGTGCGAACTCTGCGGGTAAAGAGGGATTTCCATGGAAAGAAGAAAGCAGAGACTTTGAGTGTAGAAGCAAGTGCTTGTGGCTGCGAGTCTGAAGCAAGGGAAGGCTGGTGCCCATGCAGAGCCAGGCTGGGATGCTGAGGACAACCGTGAGCAAAGACTGATGCAGCAAGCCTAAAAAGCAAAGTGGTTCTGAGAGTGTCACATGAGCGTCAAGGAAGCCCAGACGCAAAGTCCTCTTACACAAAGTAGATGACTGATTTTTACACGATGAAGGATTTGGCAACACAGGGGAAGAAGGATTTGCCAAGAAGGATTATTCCAGCCCCTGAGGCAGGATCATTTTAAGCTAATAGAGCATGTTAACATAACTCAGAAGCACTGCAGACATGTGAGATGGCTGATGTTCCATAAAACAATGACAGAAGAAATTAGTGTAAGGAGGCATAGGCACGGGGTTATGCCAGATGTACACCAGGGGCAAGGTGGCCAGTCTTCTGCCTGTGTGCCAGAAACTGCTCTAAACATTTAACTTGCATCATCTCATTTAACCTGGATCACTGCAACCCCCATGGAAAGTTCTATTATTATCATTCCCATTCTATAGATGGGGAAAACCAAAGTTCAGAGAAAAGAAATAACCAGGTGCAGGTCACACAGCTTATAAATGGTGAAACCAAGAGTCCAACTCAAAGAGCCCTGCTCCGAGCTGTCTTCCTCTTAACAAGGAGCTGCAATGACACTTAATGGCTTGAATGGGAGTCAGAGAGGCCTGTATTGATTCGAATGCTCTTCATCAGAACTGTGACCTCTGCACTAACCCATTAGTGAGGACCTTAGGTGGAGCAGGCACTAATTCAAGAGGAAACATCAGGCCATTCCATCTGCCATCTTATGTCTTCACTTAAAGGAGTTAACGCCAGTCTTCCAATCTATTTGTTTGCATCTCAAGTTGACAGGTGTCCTGTTAAAACACCAACTAAAACGATGCAACTCAGAAAAGTCTGGGGCTGAGCGTGGGCCTCAGGTTTATGCAAGTCAAGCCCAAATTGCACTGCTCACTTTGCATCCTGCCGTTAAACTGTCATGATGGGAAATAAATAAAATCCCGGTGCACTGTTTGGCAATTAGCAATTACATCTCAACCTCTCCAGTAGCCTTCACACTGCTCTGTAATTGTGAGATTAAAAAGCTATAATTCACAGGGTTGGCTATAAGTGTGTGGATATCTTGCTATGACAAAGCAATTACCCAAGAGTCATTATCCTCATAAAGTAATTTGCAACCGTAGGTAAATAATGATTATGTAACTGACAAATGCCGTATTATTGACCCTTAAAGTAAATATTAAGATTTATCTTTTCAGGTGGCCACGTATGTTATCTATTTCAGGCATCTGTGGTAGGGTGGCTTTAAGGTACTAGAACATGAGATAGATTTACACGGCACATCAGAGTCTGCAAAGTAGTTCAAGGTGCCTTCTCCCAACTAATCCACATGATTGTGACATAAAGATGGCAAAACAGGTCCCTTCATTCTCCCTGTTTTTTTTTTTTCTTTTTTTAGAGACAGAGTCTCACTTGATCACCCTTGGTATAGTGCTGTGGCAGCAACACTGTGAGCTGTGTTACTGGGAGCAACACAGCTCACAGCAACGTCTGACTCCTGCCTCAGCCTCCCCATTCTCCATGTTTTACAGAGGAGAAGTGTGAGGCTTAGAGAGGCTGGCTCAGCTGAGCAGATGCGAAATGCCTTTTTTTCAGGATCCTTCGCTATATGGCCAACCCTCTCCCTAGACAGTCTACTGCCTCCCCTCCAAGGCTCAGAGGGTGAGCCAAGGACTTTTTAGTCTCTGTAGAAAGCTATGACTCCAATCCACGTCAACAAAATAGAATAATTCATGCCATAATGGCATTTCTCCACCCCCCCAAAATCAAAAGGCACTATATACTTCAACTATATTTTATTGCCTTGTTCAGTAAAGTTGGCCAAAGGTCGTAATTCTTTCATTGTGTCTATACAAAGTTAAATGGCCATTTGAAAAATGTGAAGCTAAAAATGTTCAAATGAAATGATTCCATATCTACCACTTGAACTTTATAACTGGCCTCAGTTTGAGCAATATTATAATAAATACAGCCTGATTGCTCGGTAAAGACGAAGCCAAGAGCTATGGCAAGGAAAGCCCCAGAGCAGCTGGTCCACAGGACCAGATTTCAGATCGGAGCTGCTAAAAAAAAAAAAAAAATGTTTTTAGAGACCCTTGTGTGGAAACAGGACAGGCCTCAGCCTGTTGTGAATGGTTGTAGAACTGTGGGTTGTTGAGAACCTGGACTTTCTTTGATTCCTTCCCTTTCTCACCAAATAAATGCACATTGAAGGCATACTGTGTGCTTGGGGCCCCCACATGAACAGAATAGGTGTGGCTTTGACCTCACAGAGCCTGGCATCCATCTCAGACCGAGAAAGAAAAAGCACCAGGGGAGAGGTGAGGATACCATTTTGCATGGAGGTTTGAAGGCTGCACAAATTTCGAAGTTTTATTAAATTCTACCCACTTTGGCATATTTCCATTTCAGCATTTTAAAAGCATCCTAGATTTTACACTTGCTTCATTTAAAATAAAATAATCATCTAACCAAAACTAATCACCCTAGTGAAGCCACATCCCAGTGGTCTAGTCTTTGAATGGCACCGTGATCACGTGAGTGTGGCCCTGCAGCCAAAAATTCATCTGAACATTTCACTTTCTTTGCACACATTTCTTCTTCTCTTCCCCCATTCACACTCACATACGTGCGAATACACACTCACTCCTAGATAGCCCAGGACAACATTTCTTAATTCCTTTGCTTCCTGCCATTTTTCTCACACACTGGAGTTGTTCATCTGCTTCTCTCTTTCCAGACCTAGAAAGTAAAACTCCACAAGCCTTCTTCAGGGCCTCCTCAGCCACACAGCCGCAAGCCCTCAGTCTGTGCACTTCTCTCCTTCCACCTCTCCCCTTTCCCCAAATTTGCTCCAGGAATCTTCTGAGGACAGGAGCAGGAGCAGAGAAAGGGTGAGTGGGCAAGCCCCGAATGTTCTGTATTAATAGATTGTGCCGGTTCACGTGGATATTTACAATCAAGTTCCCCATCTATATATGATGCTTTAAATAGATCTCCAAAGTGGGCTATGGATGAAGATTTTAGAATCCCCATCCCTGGAGATAATGAAGAAGAAAAATAGGGTGATTCACGCTGGGGCTGATTGGAGCCATCAAAATATTTGTTTAACATCTGCTTTAGTCCGGATTGTTGGAGCCAGCCACAATTGGTGGTATTGTTCCTGGAGCTAATCTCAAAGATTTACCCCTTTCTTTAGTTTTAATTGAATTGCCCTACAGGTAAATACACGGAGCCCTTTCCTGTGCAGACACCCTGTGCGTGGATATCATCCTTGCCCCGAATTCTTTGTGTGTCAAACGAAAGCCACTCCAGACCCCTGGAGTCCAAAGTAGTTAATTAACAGGAATCAAAGGAGCCTTTGTTGCGGCCCCAAATCTTTCTCTCTTCTCCAGATGGGGACAGATTCACTGACAATTTAGTTCCATTTCTGAGAATGGTTTCTCAGGTTTCCCTTGTCGGTGACTAGAAAGGGCCAGGTGCCATCAAGGACTCCCGTTCCTGGGGCTCTGCCAAAGACCAAATCAAAGAAAACAGAAAGGCTTCAAGTCAGCGGTCCAGGCCCCATCAGGGCCTACGGACGGGGGCCAAGACAGGGGTGGTGTAACCTGCAGAGAGAAGTGCTGGGGGGTGAGGGGACATTGACGATGTCACAGAGCACTGCCCAGAGCAGAAACCCCAGAGGAGCGGGCTCTAAGGCAGAGGTAGCGCCTCTTGCCACATGCCACCAAAGACCCCATGCAGGCAGGGTCCTAAGGCATCACGTTTGAGTCTACACTGATGAATGACCAGTGTTAGGATTCTCTTTAAGAAATAAAAAACCAGGAAGGTGCTTTAAACACCAGCTTTACAGGATCAGCACAGTCCAGAGTAAGCAAAGAGCATTTAGCAAAGACCAGTTTATAAAGAGATTTATAAACTGAGATTTATCCTCCTGAGATTCAGCCAGGAGGATACAGTATCCAAAGGTCAAAAAGAGTAAGAATAAGTGAGCTAGGCCTTTAAAACTCAGGACACCAGAAGAAAAATGTCAAGTACAGTGTCTGATTCAATGATGGCAAATCCCTGCACTGTGGATATTCACCAAGGAAAGAACTGACGCTCAGAGGGAGAGAGCCACTACCTAGCACCACCCAGCCGACACGCAACCCAGGACCGCCAGAGAACCAGCACTGTTCCCGGGAAACCACGTGGCTGCCTGCAAAAACTAGATAGCACCCTTTGGAGCTTGAAGGAGACAGTTTTAAAAGTGAAAGGCAGTTCTGCTTCATACAGTGTGTAATGAGGTGCAAGGGTTTATTTTAATGCTAAGAACCAAGCATAAGCTGAAAATAGATGTAGGTTCAAGAATGTTTTTAAGCAGTGGTTTTCATATGGTGCTTGTGCAGACCTGGGGCCAGGTGAGACAGAGGTGGGCCGGGGAGAGCACAGCAGCATCACAGGGAAACTGAGGGGTGGGGGCAGTGGCAGGCCCTCCCCCGTCCTGTCACCAGCCCATCTCTGTCTATCTGTCTGCCTATCCATCAGTCAATACAGATATGTTTCAGTTGTCTTAAAATAGTCTTAAAATTTCACTGCTAAAAATAAGTTTATAATAAATAGTTTGAGTTGATCATTTTTACCCGATGGATCCAGAAATGTCAGAACAAAAACAAAGAGTTCCCTGCACTGACCTGACTGTGCCTCCCCGGCCCCCGGGGGGCTCCACCCTCAGGCATGGCAGAAAGCAACAGACACTGTTCTCATCTTTCAGGCCACGGCACACACAGGCTATGCTGCTTCCCTGTGGGAGTTGGGGTTTCACCAACTCCATCAGATGGGGAGTTTGCCACCATCGTCACTGGAGTCACAAGGGGACTCTCCCTGCCATGGAGGAGGCCTGGGCTCCAGTCCTGTTCCACTTTCTCCCTGTAGGTGGTTGTGGGATCTCTGGGAGTCCCAGCTGAGATCAGTGAGCTGGGATAACAGCAACCCCTTTACAGGATTCAGTGGGAATAAGTGAGGTGCTGCCGCCCAGCTGGGGCCATGTGTGCTGTGTCCTGGTATTGAGAGAGATGACTGGCTTTGTGTGGTTCCACCTACCCCCATGGTGTGTCTCCAGGCTGTCCACCCTGTCCTCCCTCCTGGAAGTACCTGGAGGTGCTTGGGGACCAGGGGACCAGGAACCCCTGTAGGGGCTGTCCCTTATTTGTCCTAAAAAGAACAACTTGCTATGGTGAAAAGTCAAGGAGTTCAGAAAACAGTATTTTGTGAAATACAATTCTCAGCAAACTGGGAACAATATCAACTGAAAATAACTAAATAACTAAATAAATAAGAAATGTAATAAAAATGAATAGAATCTGCTGAAACCAGAGGGGACAGAAAAGCCTGAACCTCAATATTGTTTCAAAATGGGTCGTGAAGTGAATTCCCCAAATGCAGTGGGCGGACACTTGCTGGCGTCACGGAGCCCAGTTCCTCTGAGCCCCTCGGTCCAAGGTGGTCAGGCCTCCGCTGGCCCGGACCTCAGAGGTGAGCTCCTGCCTTCCTCCCCGCGCTCCCCCAACCTGGGTCACGCCCAGTAGCTTCCAGTTCCTCCAACTCTGCGCAGAGTTCCCCCCCACACTCCCTCTGCTGGGAACACTTTTTCTTCTTCCAACTCCGTCCTCCATCCTTGTCTTTCCCCTGGGAAATTCCCAGCACTCTTTCAATTCTTCCAGCATTCATGTGGCATCCCCTAGGCAGAAGGACTCCATGCCACCATGGCAGTGCGCCCACGATTCATCAGTAGCCTCCGTCCTGTGGTTGCACAGCCCTGCCTCCATGTGTGTCTACAGCCCCTTCCATCTGCCAACCACTTTAGGGCTGGGACCAGCTGACCTGTCCTCGTCTCATCCCTAAGTCCTCCATAAAGACACTTTTAAAGAGATTGTTTGCAAGGCCAGGTCTGAGTAGTCTAACTTAGGTTAGGGCAGCTGCTCTCAGTCTGCCCTCACAGGATTGGGGGGAACACATGCCCTTGCGTCAGTTTCCAGCAGTCTGGAATGCTTTGTGGGATGTCTTGGGTTTCTTTTCAAATCCACAGAGGAAGACAACCATATTACCAACTTCTAGAAAGCCCTGGGCTTGCCCTACATAGTTATCTGAGCCTCCAGTCTACACCAATCCCCAAAGCACAGGATAGGGCAGCCCAATAACCAGCCACCCCTTTTCTTCTCCCCTCCCCGTCACCCCCAGGGCATAGCCAAACTCTGAGTGGGTGGCTGAGAGACATTTATCATGGAATTACCGCACCGGGACCCCGGCTCTGTGGCTGTGACGTGATGACTGTGTATTTCACGCCTCTCAGTTTCCCAGCTGGGATTCGGAGATTTAAAGACATGGGAGACGTATTTTTAAATTTACGAGAGGGCCATCGATTGAATTAATTGTGTACCAAGAGTGCAGTCAGTCACAATAAGATTTCTTAAAGGCAAAGGGGACCAGAGAAGGGTCTCTGATGGTTTGTGGCTGCCAAAGCTTGTGTTTCTTTGATAAAGCCAGTGACGCTAAGGGTCTGGGTCAGAACAAATTCTTCCAAGGGCCTGTCCTATCCTATATGCAGGTGACACACCCATGAGCATTTGGGAAGGACTCAGTTGCATCCACCAAGGCAGCTTTTCTTTGAGGATTTCTGTGTAACTTGATCCTTCAATGAAGACAAAAACCAATTCATCTGCCAGAAATAGCCTCTCCTTTCACACGGGCTCATTCCGTGGTCTGATTGGTTCAGGCTCGGCAGAGCCCACTCCCCTAGATTCTTGGAATTGGGTTTTCTCCAGGAAGCTGCTCTCAGAAGCACGTCCTCTTGTCCTAGACCTACTCCCAGCATCTTGCACCAGAAACACCTACAGCCTGTCTGGTCCAAGCTGCTAATTTTACAGATGGGAAAACTGAGACCAAGAGGCCTTTCCTGGTGAGACATGTGCCAGCATCAGAATGCAAGTTTCTGGATCCTGCTCAGGGCTCTCTCTGCTGGTGGCACTGCCTTGTGGCCCTAGGCCCTTAGCTAGCATCCCTTTCACAATGTCCAGTTACTTCCTTTACTTTGAAAGTTTCTCTCTTGCATAGGGAAAACATTTTTTAATGAATGCATGTCTTTTCCTTCAGAATTACATCCTATTTTTCTTCTCATATACTTACAATGACATCAGAATTTCACTTTCATACCTCAGACCCAAACAGTGGCCCTGGGCAGAGAAAACCCTACCGGCACCATGGTTGAAGCTGGTGCAAAATCAGTTCTGCTGCCCGCTGGCTTCGCATTCCCTGTTCTAGAAGACCTAAGGGAGAATCCAGGGAGAAGGATGGCAGGAAGGAGAAGGCAGCCCTAATTCAGATGCAGATGGCATTTAGAACTTTTTTATTTGTGTCGATAAAGGGAGGATCTGTAAGTATCAGAGAAATGCTGGCTGTCATCTGAGTGTGATCCTCCAGATAATGCCCGGCTGAGACCCCCTCACCCCAGACAGGGCAGGTGGAATGTCTGAGATGGGAGAGTCAGAATGGAAAATGGTATTACCTTCCCTGAAAATCCTTCCTGATCCTCCCTGCTCCCACCCGGCTACTCCTATCCCCAAAGCCAGGTGCATCTCTGCTCCCACATCTACCATCACGGTGCAGGCTGGTGTCTTCCGTCCCATCTGTCTCCCCACTGGGCTGGGAGCTTTTTGAGAACAAGGACCTCGTCTACACTGTGAGTCTTAACCTCCTAGCAGAGCGCCTGGCACGTAACACTTGCTCACTAAATGCCACTGGCTTGAATGAACCAAAGAGCTCAGAGATCTGGTCCATTCACTTATTTTATAGAGGAGGAAACTGAAGTCCAAAGAGGTCAAGTGGAAAAGTAGAAATGGAACCAGGGCAAGGAATCAGGCCCCAGCCTTAGTCCTCTGGACTCTGCATCTTTGCAAATTATAAGGAAGCAATAAGGGTTAACCTGAACCACTTAGTTCTGCTTTCCCAGAACCAGGTAAACTTATTTTCCTCACCCCCGACTCTCCAGCCCACGTCGGAGGCCTTGGATATCCTGTAGGTTTTTATGCAAATAACATTCACAGGCTAAAAGAAGAAAATGTTTATTTTTCATTTAAAGGTCCCAGATGGGTCCTGGGTAGGCCCTCCTATCAGATGGACATGCAAATGACTCCACTAGAAAAGAGCTGGAAAAGAATAGCTCTGTTTCCAAACACACAGACATTTGCCTGGACATTTCCCTAGCTCATTTCCCTTTTCCATTCCAAACAATGTGGGGATATCACCTCCCGCCCCCACCCCCCAGTAAAATCCAACAGCAGGTAGACACAGACCTACTGACCTGGAAGAGCTTACTGCCTTCTAGCCAAGAGGAAAGAAGGGGCACAGCCTCAACACTCAGAAATCCTCAGCAGGAGCCCCATCTGATCCAAGAAAAAAAAGGCTGTTTGGCCCCTGCAGGGACCCAAGGGCACCTTGGAAGAAGCCTTCTCAGGAAGGCTCTGGAAAAACGACATTACACACCAAAGGGTCAACGTGTCCTCAGTCATCAGCTGAGAATGTCAAGATGAGAATTTTTTAAATCCAAAATTTTCCCCAGTTCCAAACTACCTGTTTCATTGGGAGGTCCTGAAGGCCACCTTGAGCCCCATGAGTTCACCCCAGGCAGGGGCAGTTAAACCTTAAACCGAAGGCCAAGGGCAGGTCTCCCTGCTCTGTAGCTCTGAAATGATTCCGAACACCTACACAGTCTACCACTTGAGTGATACATGCTTGCTCCCCTGCAGAGTGCGCTCTCTTACCGTGCCCACGAGTGAGACCCTGTAGTGAGCCCTTCTGCCCCTCAAGAGTGTGATGTAAAATTTTATCCAAATCCCCATGCCTGAGTAACTGACCTCAACTTCTGAACTTCAAAACACGCATACATTCCAGAGTTTGAAAGACAAGGAGAGCTTGGGCCGTGGCAAGGCAACACTCTGTGGGCTGCTCTCTCAAAGACCCACAGTGTATGTGACCCAAGAGCTTGAGCTATGACCGGGTGACATCCTGCTAACCTTGGAGCTAATCACCAGCACAGGCACTGCCTCCTAGCACCGTGGGCCTTGCACATGGGGCAGATCTCAGGATCTTCACCGGTGATGAAGCCAGCTTCTCCTGAGAACCGCTCCCACAAAGAAAGATGTACCTCCATCTTTCTTCAGAGGCCTGCTGTCCCCCACCCCTGCCCTGCAGAGTGAACGTGAGACTGTAACCATTTGGGGACTCACTCCAAGGTTAATGTACCTCATCTATTGGGAGCATTCTCACGGTTTATTCATGTTTATCTCCCCCTCTTTAAACACTGTAAACCTAAGGAAAAATTCTCTTTGGATGGTGATAAACTATGTGATTCATGAACTCATACTTTGATCAATTCCTTATTCCTCCCATCCCAGAAAGGACAGACACAGGGACCTTCTTTTAGTGCCATAGGCTGGACCCACCTGGATCCCAGAGAGAGCCAGCTACAGAGAGCCACCTGGGCAGAGAGACAATGATGCACTTACCCTATGACTCAGCAAATCCTCTGCTGGGTCCACACAAAAACTATACACCGATGTTCACAGTAGCTTTATTTATAATAGCCTGAAATGAAAGTAACATAAGTGCCCATCAGCTGGGGATGGATAAACAAGCTGGGGCATAGCCAAATAGAGAAATACTACTCTGCAATAAAGGGATAAACTGCAAATAACATGAGCAAATTGAATTTCAAAGTGTTATGCTAAAAAAAAAAAAAAAGAAGGCTGGAAGCTCTCACCTTACGGACACAATGTAGAGGTACACGGCACACCTCCTGGGTGAGGGGCTCAACTACAACTCGGACTTTACCTAACAAATGCAAACTATGTAACCAAATGGTTTGTACCCTTGTATTAATCTGAAATTTAAAAAAAAAGAAGGCAGGGCCTAGGGTGGAGGGCAGCTAGAAAAGTGTGGTGGGGAGAGAGTTTGCAGAGCGATGGGAATATTTTGATTATGGAGACAGTTACACAATTGCATTCACATGTCAGAATTCATCAAATTGTACACTTAAAGTTGATAAATTTTATTCCATGTATCTTATGCTTTAATAAGGATGCTATTTTTATAAAAGAAGAAATATCATGATAGTGAGGCCATTTAAGTTGAATTAGAGATTAATATGTTTTGAGGATTCTCATTTTTCTACCTGGACAGTGGTATTCAAACCACTGACCAGCCATTCCTTCCTCCAAGAGTCACAGGGAGGGAGTGCCGGAGAACAACGATCCTGCATCTTTTCAGCCCAGGGTCAGCCATTCGTGAGTGTTGAGAGCTGGGATGAGGATGGGGATTTCAAAGCCCAAGTTTAAAGCTCAGCTCTGCCACTTATCGACTGGATGACCTTGGGAATTTCCTTACCTGTGAAATGGCAATAAAAATAGTACTTCCTAAGGTGGGAATCCTTCAGTGAGGTGACAGGATAAACAAGCTGTGGTCTGTTCTCGGGATAGAATATTATTCAGTCATGAAAAGGAGTAAAGTTCAGACACCACATGGCACCACGGATGAACTGTGAGGATGTGTGCCGAGTGAAAGGAGCCAGATGCCAATGACGCACATGTGCCAATGACGCACATCGTATTACCCCATTCATGTGAAATCCCCAGGCTAAGTCAATGCATAGAAAAGAAGGGAGATGGGTGGTTGCCAGGCTACGGGGAGGAGTGGGAAACGCTGCTTGATGGGACAGTGTTTCACTTGGGGGTGAGAAAATGTTTTGGAACTAGACAGAGGTGGTGCTTTCCGGCATTGTGAGGGTACTAAATGCCGCTGAACTGCTCACTTTCAAATGTTTGGTTTTGCGTTATGTGAATTTCACCTGTCTTTGTGCAGGAGGAATCTGGAAGATGGACAAGGCGGGAAGCACAGGGCCTGGTGCAGTGTGAGCCTCAGAGGAGAGTGGCTGCAGGGCCACAGAGCTCGCCGGAGGCCTCCCCTCTGGGCCTCTGAATTCCTGTGGCTTGTGGATGCCACCTTCCCTGGGGAGGTGACAGCAGGTCCTGCAGGAGCTAAGATGGCAGGCCACCATGCCAGTCGAGGTCCCAGCCTCCAAGCCCCTGTCCCTGCTGTCCCTTGGACATTCTCCCCAACCCTGCCTTTAACCCAGGCTTGCATTGGAAGATAGCCACTTAGGAAAATATCATTGCCATGTAGTGGACCCAGCTCTGGCCCTAAGTGGCGACATTTGATCTTTGTTCTGTGACCCCGGCTCTGACCCATGCCTAATCCTGGGGCCACGTCGACAGCAGCTCAGGACTGCCAAGAAGGTGGCTTTCCCAAGGCCTAGAGAAGTCTTGACTCTCAACAGCTTCTGCCTTCTGAGGGTGCCTGTCAGACCAGCTGCACAGGTCCTGCGGCAGCCTGGGAGATTTTTAACAGGCTCGTAACAGCAGGACTAATTAGTGTCTAATCAGAATCTTATTAGTGCAGGTACATCTTGAGACTAGTGGCCCACACGTGTTAAGACTGTGTGTTCTAATGGAAATCGATGCACGGCCTCCTTGTCCTTGGCAGATGTATCAGGACGGTGCTCTGGCCATGTGTGAAGGGGAAGCTTGGCTCATGCAAGCTCCAGAAACAGACATGGTTTAGGTCTGAGTCTTCCAGAAGTTCTGCTTTTGTCCCTGGTGCCCATGACATGAGCACAGAAACCTCCCAAAGCCATGATTATTTTAAGAAAGAAGCACATGCTGGGAAGGAAAGACCTCTTTGGACTAGAAGCTGTGCAAACGCCACGGCCACCGGCCACTTAGCCCTCCCCAGGCCCAAGGTTCCCATCCTCACAATGAAAGCTCTGTGACACTTCGCCCGGCCATGGGGTGTTGTCAGCTCTTCCTGTGAATCTCATTCATCATCCAGAGACAGCATAGAGCTTTTATTGAAATACTGGGCATGAGAGGAAGAGGTGCAGCTAGAGAGAGGGACTTGGGCATCCTTCATTTATAAATGGCTAGGAGAGCAGCGGGGGTCACCTGGCAGAAGGAGAGCCAGCGGTTCTGGGCTCTGGGCAGAGTGCTGATTTGGGGGAGGGCCCAAGAATCCCCAGTTCTGACAAGAACAAGGTGACACCCCTGCAGCTGGTCTGGGGGCCACACTTTGAGAACCATTGGTGTGGAGAGAAGACAGAGGAGGAGAGGGCACTCCTAGGCCAGGAGCTCTCCTGAGAGGTCAGGCGGGGGGAGCAGGCTTTTAGGACACAGACAGGATGGTCCGGGTGAAATGAGGAGGTCCGGGAAAGGGTGGCAGTGTTCCACCACGAGCAAACGGAGCTCCCAAAAGGGAATGTGCTCTGGATCACAGAGGGGCTGAGCACAGAGAGGATGGGAAAGGGGGGCAGAAGCAACCTGCCTTGCTCCAAAAGCAAAAACCCTGCTCCTGGTGGAAAGGAAGAGCAGAGAGAGGGAAGGAGGGAGGGGGTGGTGTCTCAGTGTGTGCCACACCTTTGGGGGGCAAGACACGATTGTGAGAGGGACTTTACCTAACAAATGCAATCCCTGTAACCTGGTTTCTTATACCCTCAATGACTATCCAGCAATTAAAAAAAAGAAAAGAAAAAGAAAAAGAAACCTGTTCTGTGGACTCTGCAGGTTCCTGACAGACATGGTCTAGGTACAACACGAACTCTCTGGTCTTGCCTTTCAGAAGATCCTCAGTAGAGATTTCTCACTGAAATAAGGAAGGATCAGGAGTAGGAGCAGGGCCTGGCCTCACACCCCACTCTAACTACCCCTTGGCCAGGACATGGGGGGTCCTCACCTCCTGGGGTACATATTAGAGAAATGACATCACTGCCAAGCTGGCCACCTCCTCTGCTAAATGGGGTTATTATGGGGCAAGAATTGAATGAACTCATGCCTGAAACTCTCTGCTCGGGCAGAAGCACCACAGCATTGCTAACAGGTCCCAGCAAATGTCCACAGGCCCCACCTAGCAAAAGTTAAGGCTGACAGTGGACAGGGAAACTGTAGCATCTGAGATTTTGTGGGCCAGTCCTTGCAGGTTTGCTCAGGCCTAGGGGCACAAATTGTGATGCTAAATGGAATTTTCTTTCAAGCTGAGCCAAGCAGAGCTCCAGGGAAGGCCCCTTCAGGACTGTAGTGTGAAAGAGCCAGGTTGCTCAGGGAGGGCCCAGGAAGCTGGCTGCCCTGCATCCCTGCAGATCAGCAAAGGCCGCTTGTCAGCTGAAGAGCAGGGGAAACTTTCCCTGCAGACTGCCAGGCACCAGGGAGCCTAAGAGGTCAGTGGCCTAGGACCCCAAAAGCCAGATGTTATCTCGGGCTGGCCAGTGAAACCTGAACCTGGACACTGCCTGCCCCGCACCACACATGACATCCTGGGGCAGGCGCCAGCAGAGATCAAGGCAAGGAGCTGTCCCTCCCCTCCTTTCTTCTCCCTCCCCCTGCTCCTGAGCCAGACTGAAGTTGCCATGTGGCTTCCTGAGGATGCTGGGGGATTTTCCTCAGGATGTAGGACAGAGATGTAAAGATGAGGCAGGGAGACAGAGACCCCTACAGAACCACCCCCACCCGACCCAGCACCCTGACTGGGCTCAGAAATGCCCTCAGGTCCTGCCTTGGCATCCCCCCCTCCAGCCCACCGCAAGCCTCCTCTAGTTCATGCCCGCCCACCTTGAGATGTCTCAGGGAAGCCTGCTAATCTCCTTGATTAGGGCAGCCCCACCATCTGCGTCAGCCTCTCCTATACATTTAGCTCTGCAATTTTTTGACAGTAACACCTATCCCTCACCCTCGGCGTAGTTCCGACATGCCGGGCCGTGTCTAATTTGGCAGTATCGCCTGGTGAAACAATGGTCAGCCAGATGCCCTAGAGGTGCGAGTGAAATCTGTCTACCCCACACTCAGCCTGGACACTAAGAACTGAAACCACACCTGCCTGTGTGGACACTCAGGTCTGTACGTCCCAAGGTCTTCATCAACATGACTGGATTTTTCTAGAGCCTTTCGCCCAGACCAAAGTTTGGTTTGATTGTTCATTAGAGGAACTTCCCACAAACCACATCAGCCCTTCCATGGGAAGCGTCACCAGTTTGCGCCCTGACATCACTCAAATCCTCACCTCACTGTTTCTACCAAACTGCCAATTTTAACAAATGCCAACCTTGCCTTCTTCCTTTTGAGACGCTACCAAGCCTCTGTACAGATGTCCCCACATACATACTCAGCGATAAACTCAGCTTTGTCTTATCAGCTTATGTTGGTGATATTTGAGGAGCCTGCATTCAAAAGAGCAATTTAATGAGTATTTATGAGATGGTGAGTAAATGGAGGGTGGGTGGATGGATGGATGGATGGATGGGTAAGTTGTTGAATGTGGGAAGGATAGATGAATGTGTGGGTAGATGGATGAATAGATATGTGGATGGATAGAAGGACGCATGGGTGAGTGGATAGATATGTGGGTGGATGGGTGGCTGGAAGGGTGAGTGGTTGGATTCCTACCAGTGTCGATGGAGGAAGGTTTAGGTCTGGGCTGAGACAGGGACAGAGGAGCCTCATCCTCCTCACAGGGACCAGAAGCCTGTCTAACCAGAGAATTGGCATCCCCTCTGCAAGGAAGCCCCTTAAAATTATAAAAGTTAATTCTCAAATAGCAAATCAAGATAATTTTGGTTGAAATTTGCAACTCAAAAGCAGCATTTGAAAAGAGCTTTGGAGAGTAGGCCTACCCATCCCGACTTGATACGAAGCGTGTAGATCAGTATCAAATTAGATTTCCCTATTGTGCCTTCTCTGTGACAGGCACAGTGCAGGGGGGTGTGACTACCCCCAAGCTCCTCTTGGTGATATCCTTTTCAGCTTAAATTATACAGAAGCAAATAATTATCAAGGCCTTCTGTTTACCCTCCTTAGAAGATTTAATTTACCCCAATAAACATGGGGAGCAGACCTTTTGGATTTGAAATGACATATAATTTACTTCTAACAAATGCTCAGGGTCTGGGAGAAAGCCCATTCATCAAGCAAATCTGAATCCCAGGCAGCTCACCAAAAGGACCTTTTGTCTAATTGTTTTCCATCACAAACAACATGTGGGGAGGAGATTTAGGCAATATTTCCAAACACTGTAAGCTACATAATTATTGTCCTCAGCAAACCTGATCATCGTGTTAGAATCACAATAACAATTTATCTGCCTAATCCCCTACTCACCATGGCCCCATCACAAGTATCACATGGCTAAAGAGGCATTTAATAAGGTTCAATTCAAAACTCTAGATTGGAATAACTTTAACGAGGTGACTGGGGCCCAAAAAACCCCAGATCCAAAGGGAGCTTGGGTACTGTCCATGGTGCCTGCCATGCAGCAGAGAGTGAGGGGTGGCAGAGCGTGTGGGGAGGCAGAGAGGAGCTCTGGGCCTCCACTCTCCCCAAGTTGGCCCAGGCACAGGCATCAGTGCCCAGAGCCAGCGACTGGTCTCACAGTTCTCAACCTGCCTGTCTGGTGCCACTCAAGAGGCTGTTGGCTTAATCTGTAGGTCTTTTCAAAAAAAAATTTTAAAGCAGCAGTAATGTGGTTTCACCTGGTCTCCATGGGACTAACTCTGCCTGGCTCTGGGTTTTGGTACCTAACTGCCCACTGGACACCTCTCCAGGACACCCACTGACACCTCAGACAGAGCTATCCAAAGTCCAACTTCTCATCATATACCCGCCTCCCGTGCTCAGTGCTCCCCTGCAGATGGCCTCACCATCTACCCAACCAACCAACTTCAAACCCTGGAGTCAGAACGGACTTCCCCTTCCGTCATGCTGCAGCCCCCAGCTGCATCCAGCCCCTCAATGCCACCCACGTTGTCCACTCTTAAACCCAGCCCTGTAGCCACTCCCCTGATGCAGGCTGTCACCTCTGCCCATGCCACTATGAACCCTCCAAGCTGGTTTCCCTGCCTCTTGTTCTTTCCTCTTCCAACCCATGCTTTTCAAGACAGCAGACCTAAAATGTAATTCTCAAAAACACATCTGGACTGTTTCTACTGAAATGTAGAATTCAAAGACATCATCTAAAAAACAGCTCTGGCAAGTGGGAATCATTCCCTTGTTTGATAACTGCTGAGAATTCCTGTTATCCTCAGGGTCAAGTCCAAGGAAACTACTACCTTCCTCTCCACCTCCCTCGAGGTCTCTGGTTACAGATGCTGTTCACCTCTGGCTTCAAAATTATGAAGATCCAGACCCAGGTCCCCCAGGGTTTCCACCACTCCAGCTGGAAGCAAGTGAGGGCAGAAAAGTTCTAGAAAAGTTCTAGAAAAGTTCTCTGGGAGTCACTGTCACCTTCACCCTCCAACTTCAATCCGGTTCTGAAATTTTCCACATGGCAGAAGATGGGACTCATTGACTAAAAAGACAGAAAGACAGGTTCTGCCCCTGCACTGAGTTCAACTGTCCTTTTGAGAGAGACACTCATGAAGGACCAAAGAAGAGAGAAAACACAAGCCTCAAACTCACATGAAACGGGGGCTCGTTGGTTTCTTTCTGCCCAGATGGGTACTGTGGGTTGGGAAGCGACTAGGTCTTCCCATGCTTCTGTTTGAAGGGGAGTGGGGAAATAGAACCCGTTGTCTAAGATCGTTTTTTGAGGGATCGGAACACCCAGCCCTGTCAAATTGTAATTTAACCCTTGTGAACAAAGTACCCTTTCTTTGCCTAGCCAACTCCCACTCTTCCTTCAGAATCTTAGCTCTCCTGACCTGTCTCCTGGGATACCTCCTGGGCCCCTGCCTTGGCCCCTGAAAGGACTCAGAGAGGACCACAAAATGAATCCTTCCTGGCACTTTCCCCCCAGGCCATGGTTGCCTGTTTGTCCTCTGCCTTTCACGTGGGTCCCTGTGCTCCCTAAGTTCCCAGCACCTGGGAGGTGTTCAGGCTCAAGGACATGAGCGTGACCTGGCTGGCTGACTGGCAGAAGCTCTAGTATCACTCCTCCTCGGACCCCGGATCTGGGAGACAACCACCCCCTGACTGTCTGCCTCAGCTCCTTCCCTGCTCATTGTAAGCCCTCACCAATTCTTATTCTGTGCTTTAATGTCTGCAGCATGAAAACTTCAGGAAACACCCCCCTTCAAAAGTTGCAATGGCCTCAGTCCCAGACACATGAGCAGGATCTGGAGGTCACAGCTGCCCCCAACCTCACCGACTTAAGAGTGCAAAGTGGCATGGTCAGCTCTGCCATGCTCAGGGCCCTGGGTTCACTGTCTGTGCAGTGACAGTCCTCTGACCTGTCAGCAGGCCTGCCCGCTCCTTGGACATGCAGGTGGAGGGAGCAAGGCTGCCAACTATCATGTTTTAAAAATGCAAGTGGGGCTTGAACGACCATCCTTGTTCCAAGCAGCCACACAGCCAGCCCTGTGCATCTTTCTTCATTTGCGGGTCACTGATTGGGTTGGCAGGATGATGGCTTGTGGAGGGTGCTGTATGGAAAGCAGTGTCTGCCTGCCTGTGTCCACCAGTTAGACAGTCATGAGCCCCTTTGGACGGATGGGTAGTGATGCTCGGCAGTAGCTGCAGACAGGCCAATCACTCGGAGACCTACGGCCTCCCTGAGCAGGTGCGTGGGCTGCTGCCCTCATCCCCAGACTCCGAGTGAATGCCACCCTCTGCCCCAGGTAGGTGTTGGAGGATGAAAAGGACAGACCCCAGCAGAGTGTTGGGAGATGTACATTTTAGTGACAGTTCCTAGGACTGGGAACAGGATGGACTCCACCTACAGGCTGTGTGATTGGGGGAAGCAATTAACCTCTGAGCTGCATTCATTCGATAGATATTTATCAAGCATGCTATATGCCAAGCATTGTTAGACACCAAATACAAACTTTCCTGCAAAATAGAAATTTTTACCATCTACCCAATAGGACAGTTTTAAGTCTAAAAAAACCCATAAAGCAACAACTATAGAACCTGACCTTCAATTAAAGTGGATCATCTCTCATGTAATGTATCTGTCCCTTTGGGACTTTGGTGTGGGGTGAGATGGGCAAAAAGGAAGTCAATTCAAAGCCTGGCATTCAAGGAAAAGATACATAATAGGTAATAATAGCAAATTCCCAACCATTTAGCTCTCTCCTTTGAAATGAACAGAGCAGGCAGGGCTTGGAATGACAGAAAGTTAAGGCAGCAGGTGCAGCGGCCAAGAATGCGTGGCCTTGTCTCCCCACTGTTCTGCTGTGTGACTTTAGCTGAAAATCTTGACTTCTTGTTCCTAGCTTTCCTCATCTGTCAGATGAGGGAAATAATAATACTGCTCTACCCAGTTCTCAGAGGGTAGCATACAGCCCAGGACACCCTAACGTGATAACAGAAAGCTTAAGTTGTCCACAAAGCTTAAGTTAATGTATCAGAAAGTATTCTGAAAAATACAAAATAGCTTAGTCTGTTTGGGCTCCTATAACAAAATTTCTTAGACTGAGCAATTTCCAAAACAACAGAAATTTATTGCTCACTGTTCTGGAGGCTGTGAAGTCCAAGAAAGGTCAAGGTGTCCGCAGACTTGGTGTCTGGTGAGGGCCTGCCCTTCCCATTGACAGTGCCTTCTGTATGTCCTCACCTGGTGGAAAGGGTGAGCAAGCTCCCCTGGGCCTTTCTTACAAGGGCACTGATCCCATCCATGAAGGTGCCCCCACCACCTCCCCGACTTAATTGCCTTCTAAAGGCTTCACCTCTTAATACTCTTGCACTGGAGATAGGTTTCAACATATCAACGTTGGGGGACACAACCTTTCAGACCATAGCCGATACCAAGTACAAAATAAAAATGCTGCTTTTACACTATTCCCATATTTTATATCCCTGAGTCTTGGTTTGAGACAGCTGCTGGGCTGCATGCAGATTATTTGGGAGAGGGTCTCTGGGGTAAAATCCTGCAGCAAAGGAGGGCAGGAAGGGAGGATAACCAGGCGGGGGCTGAATGAGCAGCTTCCTCTCATGGGGGAGTGGGGCTTAGGCCTGTCGGAATGCTCTGGGGAGCCCTGCACAACACACACCCGGATTGTCTCACCAAGGGACAGTCAGGCTGATGGGATGACTTACAGGTTCCTAGTCCTTGCTGGTTGAAGGTGGTACCTGTGGCTATTAAATCCGGGGCACTTTGGAACTCCACAGACATGGGCTGAGCACACTCCCTGTGCCAGAGTCAGTGGGGACAGGGACAGATACTGGAGATGGGAAGTGCTGCTGAGCTGGGAAGTGTCCTTTGCTGCTGCAGAACCGCAGAGAACCGATGCCCCAGGGGAAAGGGGCTGGTGCTGTTGCCCCAGTTACTCCTACACTTGTGACAATATCATAGACAACACATTTTCATTACTGTAGTGAGGCTTTTGCTCAGCAAATGTGATATGTACTGAGAATGAATCAATCAACGAGCCGAAATAGAGAAAGGAGAGTGTTGGAGGGCTTGCCTGGCAGGGTACTCGGAAGTGACGTTTAGGCTTAGAAGTGAAAAATGTGGAAGAACTAGCAGAAAGCGCACCTCCCGTCTCAGCTGTCCTTTTGTAAACTCTCTTCCTCGTGTTATGTCTTAAGTGGGTCCATTTCCCAGACCGCAATAGCCCGTTAAATGAACGGGTTTCCTGGGTACCTTCTAGTCAAGAGTTAAAGGTCAGAGGAGGGGCAGGCAGCCAAGGAGAAGTTAAAACCAGGCCCTGCACAGTTCCCAGAGTTAGCCCATCTTGTTTTAATAAGTATACAATTTATAATGAAACACGTGCTACGCCTTTATTTGAAAATGGTGACAGTGGCTTTCTTCGCATGGGCTTATAAGATGGATCAAATCCTGCTTTAATGTTTTTCTGCTCCTTTCGGAGAAAGGCTGCTTCTCAATAAATAAATAAGAAGAAATCACACATAAAATAACACCCGAGTCCTTTCCATCCTGGAGTCACACTTGATTTACCAGAACTGAAATTCACAACTTGCAGCTTCTGACTAAGGGGGAGGCGGGTGCTCCGGCCTCCACACTGTCTCAATCCCAAATCCGTGCCTGGAAGGGAAGGCTTTAGTTTCTGTTCTCCCAGAGAAGAGAATCAACAGAGAAATAACGACAGTGTGCAGTGAAGGGAACGAAATGAATAAATAAGCCCTTCATGAGCCGGATTCAAACATTTATTTTACATGAAAGGGGGCTAATGACATTCAATAGGATAGAGGAAATAAAAAAGTCATGGCCAGCAGCCACTCTTTTAAACCAGATTTGGAGCACAACCCCCCAAGGGCTGTTTCCACCAATTTTCCAATAAATCACCAACTGACTTTTAGAAGAGACAGATATTTAATTCGTGCATTAGAACCACAGGACCATAACCAAAGGCTGCGGCCCAGGCGGCCCACTCTCTTCTTACACAGTCCCTTAAACCACCCAGCTATAAAATGACGCGTTAATTGGGTAATTAAGCATCCGGCAGGCTCCCGGGTAAGGGGCTGATGACTGACCTTGGGGGCTGGGATCAAAGTTCATGGGTTAAAGGACCTGCCCCATTTGGAGCCCTCTGCTTCCTCTTCTGCTTTAGGTAGTTAGATTATAATTAATTATTGAAATGGATGGATCTGTCCAGAGATGAGGAGCCAGAAAGCCTGAGAGAGGTTCATCGCACATCTCCTCTTGGGTTGTTGGAGCTGAAGTCACCTCTCTAATTGGCATCTTAGAGGGCCGGTAGCTGAAGAAACACAGTGCCATCGAGGCTGGTCCTCCATGCAGCCTGGCAGGCTCGGGAAGACTGAGACCCTCACCCCTGAGTGGGGCGGTCCCCCCCCAACACTCATTTGTCTGATTATTCTTTTTTTTTTTTTAAGACAGAGTCTCACTCTATCTTCCTGGGTAGAGTGCTATGACATCATAGCTCACAGTAAACTCAAACTCTTGGGCTCAAGCCATCCCCTTGTCTCAGGCTCCTGAGTATCTGGGACTATAGGTGCCCACCACAACACTCGGCTTGTGTTTTTAATTGTATTCTATTTTATTTTAGAGATGGAGGGGTCTCACTCTTACTCAGGCTGGTCTCGAACTCCTGAGCTCAAGCAATCCACTGGCCTCAGCCTCCCAGAGTGCTGGGACTACAGGTGTGAACCACTGCACTGGACCTCATTTGTCTGCTTATTCCACAGCTTGCAGCCCCTGACTTTTGGGACTTTGCTTGCTGTTCGCCTGGTGGGAAAGTAGAAGGCAGGGAAGTGATGCTACCCCATCCGCTTCCCTGCAGCAAGGAGAAAGGAATGGAGTGGCTGGTCAGTTCAGCACTTCCTGGGAAAGTTTCCAGCATCCACTCTCCCGGAGGAAGGAGCCTAAGGGCAGCCTCTACGCAGGGGAGGTCACAGTCCCGATAGTGGGGGATTTGACTCCTCAGCAGCCGAGCTTCCCGAGGTAGTGGGGACCTGTGATCAGAGACAGAGGGGCAGCAGGGCAGACACAGAGGAGAGGGCAGACCAAGCCCTGGAGGGAAGGCGAGTGGGGAGGTGAGGACAGGGACCGATAGACTATCCTGGGGTTTACCCTACTACATGGAAGGGAGGGTTTCATAGACCTGTGTGTGCACAGAGTGGGGAAGGTAAGTGACCCATCAGGTTTGCAAGGTCTCAATAGGATCTGAATCCAAACCCAAAGCAGAGGCTCCCGCCCAGCGGGAGGAAGACACAGAGTGTCTGGCACCCCCAAGGCCCCACATTTGAAATAGCACCCCTTCCTCTCACGTCTTCCTCCCCCTGGGCTCCATGAATGCTGGGGGTGTGGCAGTGAGGGTGGGGGAAGGCCCAGACCCAGCGGGAGATCACTGTCATCTCTGGGTGTCTCATGGCAGCAGAAAGGCAGGGCCTGCCTCAGGGAGCCTGCTGAAGGGAGAGGCTGTTTCTTCTGCCTGTTTGGGGGCTGAATGATGCCTTGAAGAGGAGAACCCAGGCATCTGGGATCTCTAGGCCCATCTAGAGTTGGGCACAGCCCAGGAAGATGCAAGTCTCCATGTTGGGGACCATAAACTGCACCCTGAGGTTTGCCCCCTGCTGTGCTGGACTCCCACACTGGACGGCTCTCCTGCCCTTTGTACCCTCTCGGCCAATAGTGCTCATGGCACACCAGTGTCACTGAGTGTCGCCAGTGCTCAGATCTGCCTCTTGCTCCTTCCTACCCTCAGTCCTCGACACTAACCCTGGTGGCCCATGAGAGTTACACTGTCCTAATGGCAACCCAACCTCACCTGCCACCCCAAACATGGCCCAAGAATAGTCCAGAATCCTGAGAAATGGCTTCCTGGGCACACCAGAGCCAGGCCACAGTGAACCAGCCCAGAGCTGCAGCCCCAGAGGCTGTCAAACCACTGAACACCCCTAGCCCAGAGCGGCCTCCCCAGGGTACACCACTACTGCCTGACAATGCCACTTCTGTGGTAAGGGGGAGGCGCTGCTGCTGCTCTGTGGGCAGCAGGAAGTTCTACCATAATAAAAGAGACAATGGAGAGGTTTGCATCCTCCTGTCCCAGAGTAGAGCACTTGCCCTGGGACATAAATGGGGTGCAGGCATAAGGCTTAGAAAACCCACGCATTACACCCCCTCCCAGAAGCCCATTGTGTCCAGGCTGACTCAAGCAGGTTGGTGCGTCCCTGCATCCCCCAAACAATAGCATGAGTAGTCATCAGATGGCCAGGAACCAAAGCCACCATCATTAAAATCCAAGAGGTGCTATTAATTAAAGTGCCCGTCACCATTATGTGGAGAGAGCTGCCATTTCCATCTGAAGCCTGCTAGTTTGATAACTGCTGCCATTAAAACAAAACGCTCGCTTTGAGATGTTATTAACATGCAAGCCTGTTGGGTTGTCAGGCCGGCTGCTCCCGCTACTGAAGCGTGCACACCTGATTCTCTGGGTCTGGGGTTCCCAGAGCGCGTCTGCCCACAGGCCTGCCAGGAAACAAACACATTCTCTGGGATTGAACTCGGCTTTCTGTAAAGTTGTCACCAAAGTCAGCACAGGCACATCAGGCTGGAAATCCAGTGGGGCTACTGAGTCAGCCATTCAGAGGTCACATCCATTCACTCACTTGGCCTCTACCCACAGGGGTTGAGCTCCTATGGGGCGGACAAGGTGGCAGGCACTGGAATAGTTTGGCCAGTCAGCCAGATGGGGGGCCTGCCTATAAGGGACTTAGGGAATTTAGAGGTCGAAAAGAAAAGCAAGGACAGAGTGAACAGGAATGCAAGGAGCGCCCACCACTCGGGGCTGCCCGCACAGGAGTCCCCATGCAGAACCCCTGGGGAGCACAGACATCAAATGTAGTCTCTGGAGTCTTCCACACCATGACAATCTTAGGCTGGAGGGAGCTATTCCGAGAGCCGTTGCAATCTATGAATTAAACTCAAGAGCTGCAGCCCAATACAAAGAGAAATGCTTAGCAAGTGCCGGGAGCTGCGGACACTGGGGGAATCAGAAAGCCGACCTGGAGCCCTGGACGCCCTCCTGCTCCCTACACACCCTGGGCTGGTTTCCCACTGGCTGGGTCAGTCTTTCCTGCTGGACACTGTTACTGTCTTGTGAACCCCTCCCTCAGAACACTTAGCATGTCTATAATTTTATATGTATTCCTATGTCTTTGATTAATGCATTCTCCCCTACTAGACTCTCCAGCTTGCCAGGCCAGGGAGGCTGAAAGCCCACCAGGCTGGGATAAAGGTTGTGGGGCTGTCGGAAGCAGTGGGGACAGTCTCTTCTCTGCAGGCACATATGAATGCTTACACAGCAACGGTGACCCCTCTTCCCACAGAGCGGGCCAGACTTCAGTCACACTGAACCCAAACTCCAAGCCCTGAGTGTGTATGAGGGACAACGGGAAGGATGCGGAAAGGAAAAGAGGGAGAGAGGGAAGAAAGGAGGAAAAGAGAGAAAGAAGAAGGGAGGGAGGAGGGAAGGAAAAGAGGAAAAAGGGAAAGAGGACGGAAGAGGGAGAGAGAAAAAGGGAGGAAAGAATGGAATAAAGGGGGAGAAGGAAGGAGGGAAGGGAGGAAGATGAGGGAAGGATCCAGGTCCATTTTGTTCAGAGACTGCTTAACACACAGCAGATCTTCAATAAATAATTTTTAGAGGAGAAATAAATGAAGTCAATGGATATGACCTAAATCTGCTGTAAAATTCCTTTCCAGGGTAGTGTAAGCTGCATAATCATTGATTAACTGGTATTATTCCATGAGAACAAATGATTGCTGATGAAAAGCATGCAGGTGATAAAGGAACTTCAGAAGCAGAAGCTGCCAGCTTTGGGTTTCGAAGCAGCTGTGTCCTTAATTACGTTGCTTGATTTATACTCTATTAAATCTGTATATAAGTAACCCATTTCTCTGAAAGCATTTAAACCTCTTATATTCCACCAAACACAGTGCTTTTATTTGAAATAAATGTATCCAGCTCTTTGGGGAACATATGGTATATTTCTCTCTTATTAATAATTCAGTTCAAATGAGCAAAAATTAGTTGGTGCAGTTACGGCTGATTTTGTCCTGAAAAGATCTGCATTAATTTTAGACGTTTTGTAAATTGGGCTATTAAATAAAAGCATTATATGTGAATTACCCTTTAAATTTTAAGCAACTTGGTAGTTTAATGGTATTTTCTAGTCAGATTCATTTTCAATCTCTAAAAAATTATAGTCATTATGGTAAGACAAATTTTTGAAAGCTGCTCCTTCTATCCAATTACATATTGTACTAATAAGTAAACTAGAAAACTTTTATGTTCTCATTTCAGTGTTCATCCCTGGTTTGCCCCATCGCTGACAGCATCTGTCTTCCGAGACGGTCCCCGGAGGGAGTTTGGTCTCGACTGAGAGGTTCCAATAAAGGGCTGGACTCTGAGGGGAGCTGAGCTCATTGGGGGGGGGGCATTTGTCATCGCACTCTGGAGAGTGTCTTTTGGAGCATTAGCTCTGTGCTGATGGGGTCTCCTCACTAATACTTCCAAGCTCTGGCACTTCAGAAGAAGCTGGCAAGGACTCAGTCAGAAGGATCGAGGTGGGGCACAGACCAGTCCTCCCCACACTTGGGCAGCATGGTCTCCATCCTATGGGGCACGTGGCTCTTGCTGGGCGAGGTGAGCTGCTACCTGAGACCAGGCAGTGAAAGGGACACAGTTTCAGAGCAGGAGGCAGAGCCGCTGGGGTGGAGGAGGGTCCAAACACCAGAGGCCATGGGGGGCAGCACAGGTGGGGAGAGGGAGAGTCTGGGAAGGGACGAGACCTGCCCCAGTTCACACAGGGGAGCCTGGGAACCTCTCGAGGGTGAGTGAGTGTGTTCTGGTTGTCTGTGAAGAGCCCAGTCATGAGACAGTCCCAGGCCACAGCCAAACCTAGCAGCTGAGAACCAGGTTCTTCTGTTAGACAGCCCGGGTGTGTGGCTCTGGGTAGGTTGCTTGATCTCACTGTTCCCCACGTGTAAAATGGAAAGAATGCTACCGGCGTCAGAGATGGAACAAGGGAATACACAACACACCAGGCACTTTCCTGTCAAGGGGTTTTTAGAGAAAAATCTAGTTCTGCCACTAGTTAGGGCCCTAGAAGGCAGATCCACACCCTCCACATCTAAACTACAGGCTCTGAAGGGTCCTTTTTGAGGGTGGGTTCACACCCATGCCCACCCACTTCACCCATCTGGGCTGTCAGCCTGCTCCCTGATTTGAGAATGTGGCCTGGTGTGCCCAATGTCCTTGGAACTTAAGATGACCATGCCACTGGGAATTCTTACCTGGAAATGCCAGTCAGGTGGGCTCAGAGAGCAAGTCTGTCTCTAAGCAGAAAACCATAGAAAGTACAAATGGGTGAGCTTATACATTACCTTAACCCCTATAAAGCACATTTCCACACATGCTGTCTTTCATCTCTCCACAGCCTGGGGTTATCCTCCCCAGTGATTAATTTGTCCAGTTAACAATGAAGGTCGAATGACTTTCCCAAGGTCTCCTGGATGTGACCCTTCTGGGCTTTAGTTCCTTTATTTTCCAAACAGTGATAGCAATTTCTACAACACAGCATTGGTTATGAGGATCAAAGAGAATATGCATGCCAGCCACTTAATGGAGCACTGACCCATGGTCAACACTTAATAATTGGTGATTGTTATTTGTAGTATGGTCAAGAAATAATGAGCTGAACAAATGGACTGCAGGATTGCTCCCAAAGTTTCAGAGCCAAAGTTCCTCAAGGGGATGGCGGTATCAGGAGAGGTTCAAAAGATGAGGCATCTAATGAGGGTCATGTAAGGGGATGCTCGTGCACTGAGATGTCTGCCCAAGAGCAGGTGCATTGGTGGATCTCTGTATTCTCTCTGATGATACAGGAACAAGAGTGCACTTGGTGAAATTAAAAGGGAAAAAATCTGAAAAGTACAAAAGGAAATACTTATGTACATGCTACGCCATTAACCTGCAGAATTCTGGAGCACAGGTTATTATGAGGAATGAGGTTCATTGAGAATGACAGCACAGTTGGGTTCTGTCAATCCTATTGGCATCAAGTGGTCCAGGTGGTTTATAGGACAACTGCCCAAATGCTGAAACTCAAGCAGCTGTGTGTTTAAGGATAGGACAGTCAGTCACAGACTGAAGCAGCATTACCATCTATTGCTGACTATCAGAGGAGACCCCCCCCCCCAGGACGGGCAGAACAATGGCCCAGAATCAGAAGGAAAAGGACTCTCACGGCCTAGAGTGGAAGCCAGAAATTATCCAGAAATAAGGGTGCCCATTCCCCCACGTACAGCATGAACAAGGTATCATGGATATTTCTGTAATGTAACTGGTGCTAATAATGATGGCATGATACAAATAACAATGACAATTAGTATCACCATCATGTCTGAACTCAGGGTAGGAAGACAGAGATGGGTCCAAAGTTCCAGTCGTTGTGACAAGGCAGGCCTATGAAAAAGAGAACTAGTTCATCCATGAGTGGGAGGGGAGCTGGGCAGAAAAACTTCAAAGATCAATTGAAGCTTGAGGTGAAACTTCCAGGAAGATATGAGTCTTCACTCCAAGATCCTGAGGCGTCTGGACAGTCATTCCAGACAGAGCAAGTAACATGCACAGAACAAGTAGGTGAGAATGAATTCGTTCATTCTATGAACACCAAGGGATTGAGAATTGTTGGAGGCAGGGAAGCAAGATGAACACTGAGGCCTGAGGCAGGCAGGGGCGAGACCCAGGGTGGCCACAGCACACCATGTATCTCGATGAGTTCCAATCACATGGGCATCCCTGATCCCCCCTGGAAAAGCAACAAAGGGTTCATGCCATGGTCTTCCACATCATCCCGAAAGTTTTACCTTGAGCATCAACTGATTTTTGAAGTTTTTCTGCCCAGCTCCCCTCCCACTCATGGAAGAACTAGTTTTCTAGTCTTTGAGATCCCTTCAGCTGCATGAGAGTATGTCACATTAGTAAGAACTTCTGCAGAAAATTCCTCCAACACAATAGAGAATAACGTGTTAAATAATTGTGTGCAGAGAGGTCTGGGAAGGAAGCAGCTAGAAGGGAGGGGAGGGGCAAGGCACGTGATCTCCAGCCCACTGTCTTTGTCCATCACATGTAAGGTGGTCAAGACCAATGCTGCTAAGTCTACTGCCAGGAAAACAGCTGCCAAGAAAGAGCACACACCATGTCTCGATGAGTCTTCACGCATTTAAGTAAAAACGTCTTTTCTTAAAATTGAAAGCTTGTTTGCTGTCTCTGGTTGGTGAAATAACGGCAGTCTTGGTGAGCTGCCTATAAGTTTGGAAAACCAAAATATTTCCCCATTTACTAGTGATCATATTCCAGGCAAAAGTCTGGCTCCAAGTGCCATGGTGATTAAAGGAAAAATGGAAGCCTGGCCATCAACCTGGGGATCACGCCGATTGGTATCCGCCTGTGCTTGGTCATTGGCAGTAGCGTGTGAGGAAGAATTAGCTGGGAGATTGGGGGAGGCAACGTATCTGTTCTTTACACTAGTGTATTTTATACAGCTTACATCAAGATGAGGAATCCAAGCTGCTAAAACTATAAACCCCCAAATCTCTAGGGCTTAACCCGATAGGAACTCTTTCTGGTTTAGGTAAAGTGTCATGGCGTATTCGAAGGTGGGAAGAAGCTTCTGAGTCCTCTCCCTTTATCCAAGGGGTAGGGAGACAGAGCAAGGCTCACGCATGGGAGGTTTTCATGGGCCAGACCTAGGAGCAACACATGAACGCATTCTTTTGTTCAGAACTCAGCTATGGGTTTCCATCAAAGACACAAAGGCCAGGAAATGTCATCCAGCAGTGCACCGAAGAATAAGATGAGACCACAGCCGTTGGTAAGCACAGGCAGCCTGTGCTATGTAGCTTAATGCCCCAGAAATCAAACTTTAGAAACATTATAAAATAGCAATAAATATTTTGTAAAACTTTTGCTTTTATTCCTGCTCCAAATCAAAATTATTTCTTTCCCAAGCTGGTTGAAATTCATTTCCTCCACTCCCCAAAGTTGTACAACCATGACCCATGCTCCCCTAGAGACTTCATGTAGGATATAAATCAATAAATTTTGCTACAAAACCTTACACAGAGGAAATGCTCTCGTGTGGCGAGAGCTAGTGCCGGCAGGTGCGGCCAGCTGATTTCCAGGACATGTGCTACTCTTCACCCACACCCTGCAGCCACCCTAGAAATGCAGGAGTCTTACCCCAAATCTTTGCATGGTTGTTTAGGATAGAATCCACCACCAACACTCAGAATCTGATGGATTAGCTTTAATGAAAACAGCTGTTGGCCTAAGAAATCAGTTCTTTTGCCTTCTGCTTAGAAGTAGCAAGAGCCACTGCTTGACCAGGTCAGGCATGTTGACAGGTGTGGGGGACCAGAGCTGAGACTCAGCCCCTCTGCTGCCTGCTTACTGAGCAAACACATGATGTAGGCAAGCATGGCTCTGACCTGGCCATTTCTCACACAGCAGGAGTGACCTCGTAATTTCTCCATCCCGGCTTCTGAGGGTCTACTTAGATGAAGACACATCGCCATGTGCTCACATGTGACAGCTGTGGGAGGGAGGGTGAAGCCTGCAGATTATGGCTAATCATTGTCTGCCCGTCCCTGGGTAGCTGGGACTTCTCAATGAATTGTACCAAATGTGGTGTAAAATCCTAGCTAATTAACTGTGAACCAGGGATAGCTTATCCCAAGCCCTTTTCATTCATGTTTAGAGCAAGGGCCCTGAAAAAACAGTTCATACCACAGTGTGCCGCCACCAGATTTGGTGAGGAAGCATCAGTATTGCCTCTTACGGGCTGTAAATTCAAAAGAGACCACAATTCACCTCCTGCAAAAGGCAAGCCCCAAACCGGCAGGGCAGGAGAGAATTTATTTTTTTCC
>CAUYQV010112332.1:67500-100519 GCA_963574575.1 Galagoides demidoff
TGACCCCCCACATGTAACCTCCTCCCAGGTCACAGTGGGTAGACCCAGCCGTCCCCCCACCACCTAGTTTAGTGTCCCCAGTTTCTATGAAGAGTGGTTGAGGCCTGAAGCCCTTCTGGCTTTGGAGCCAAAAGTGTATTTAGCAAGAGCGGAGGGTTGCCAGATTTTAGTAAATGAAAATATTTAAAACAGACTTTAGCTACAAAAGTATTTGTTGTTTAAGAGAAATTCAAACGCAGCCGAGTATGCTGTGTTTTACCTGGCCCCCTTGCTTGGGGTGGCATGTGCTTGGGAGCTGTGAGGTTGGGGAGACTCACCTGCCCCTCCCTCCTGGGGCCACCATTCTCACTCCTACACCCTTGTTCCATGCCCCAGGCTCCTCCCTGTGCCAGTCAGCTGTGCCCTGGGTAAAGCTGCCTGAGGCTGCCTTGCTGCCAGAAGTCCCCAGGGGCACAGAGCTTCAGGAAGGACTGAGGGGCAAGTAGAGGCATTTTGACAAGTCTGCTCAGTAAGGACACAGATGTCACTGATGCTTCTGCTGGGGGCAGCCTGTTCAGATCACCCTGGCTGTTCTCATCCCTGCAGGAGCTGCCCCACTGCCTTTGCATGGGGAGGGACAAGGCATAGCCAGGCATCACTGAGCGTTGTCAACCTGTCCCACTTTGGCCACCGCAGAACCTCCAGCAGCACCTGAGACGGTGGTGCCTCGTTGCAACCTGTGGGATAGCTAAAGAGTCTAAGGGAGGGATGGGGACAGTAGGCACCTCCCTCTCCCAATCCAAGGCAGACACTGCTAACCAATGACACACTCTTCCCCCTGAGCCCAGAGGCACCCTCAGCACTGGGCCAGGCCCCTACCAGCAAGGAAGGGAATTAAAGAAATTGAAGCCATCTCTGATCAAAACTTGGCACAGCCAAGGGGTTGGTTGGGCTCGGGCAAGGGGCAGAGAGAAGAGAGAGACAGTAGGTTGAAAAGGGGGAATGGCGTGGACCCTCAAGTCAGAAGACCTGGCCCACAAGCCCCTGCACCCAGAAGCGCTAAGACCCTGAGCCAACGTGTTCCCCTCAAGGCGGCCTACCTGGCAGTGCAGCACGGTGGGAGCACGGTGGGCACATGCTGGGTGTCAGGCCTGGCCCGCTTCCCCACACCACTGAACACTCACTCCACCTCTTTCTCTGCCCCAGTCTCTAGGCCCAGCACAGCTGGGAACACGGGCACAGGAAGGTTTAAGGTCTAATATTTTAGGTCAGAGAATTTTCAAGAGAGTCTCAGACCTGTACTCTCAAAGGTTCAGCACACAATGGCTTTTGCTAAGGGCTCAGTGTACTAATTCCTGAACCCAGCAGTGGATCAATAAAGGAAGGACTAAAGCTAGCCAGCATGGTGACCATTCAACAAAGCCCCCGCAGCCCTGTGTTGAGGCAGTAGGGTGACCACTCAGCCCTGTGTCAGAGCAGTAGGGTGACCTCTCAGCAGGGCCCCCGCAGACCTGTGTCCAGCGCAGTAGGCTGACCACTCAGAAGGGCCTCTCCAGCCCTGTGTCCAGCACAGAAGGCTCTGCTGCATCAGCCCTACATCTGCAAGGCACGACTGTGGCAGGCAGGCCTCTCAGGGACTGATTTTGAGCAACTGACTCAATGAAGGACACGCCAGCTGGGGACATTTGCTTAGGATTTCACAACAACAAGCTGGGTATTAAGCACACACACACAGGCATATACACATATTCACATGCACATTTTAATTTTTAAAGTTCTCATAGCAAATGTGAGTAAGGGTTAGGTAGGCACTCTACTCAGACCCACTTTAAAATAAGGAAACTGTGTCTCAGACACTACTCAAGGCCAAGCTGCAGCCAGGAGGGGACCATGGAGCTCACCTGCCCTTGCTTCCAATTCCACACCCTGCATGAGCTGACTGTTGGACCCTTTCCCACCCCTGAGAGGCATCCTGGGGATGTGACCTCAGGAGCCAGGAATCCCTGGACCTGAGAGATGGAAAGCCCCAGTCTAAGAAGATGCCCTCCCTAAGGACATACCGGTTTCTGGGTCTCCTGGGTACATGCTTCCCACGGGGGTCTAGTTGCCTCTGAGGCAGGACAGTGGGACACAGGCAGCACCAGCTCTAGGCTTGAGCTGGAGTGAAGCCACCCTGGGAGGGGATGTGTCCTGCCTTTTCTCTCCACACCAGGTCCCACTCTGGCCCTGAGGATCATGCCCCCTCTTTCCGGCTCCCTTATGGTAACCTGATGGGAACTCAAACTTGAGTTCTGCACTTCCCCACCCTCGGCCTCAGCAGACCGCAAGTGCCAAGGAGCCAGCTGCCCTTGGGACTCCTTATATGTCTGTTAGGTGACCTTAAAGCGTTCAAAAGGGGAAATTCTGGTCCCTTGAAGACCCCAGGCTGTTCGTGGAGGAAGTAGCATCTCAAAGCTTTTGCCTTTTTATGTGAGAAGCCGGTGAGCTGTGAACACTCTCCCCAGAAAAATATCAATTGGGTGCACACGAGAATTCACACATGGCTCCATGGGAGCATCCATGTGGGGCTGACGGCTTTGACATTCTCTGCCCTTGAGAGGATAAATTTATTTAGGGAGGTAAGACTCACTTGCATCAGGCCAAAGACAGTCAGTCCAGTGAGCAGCTTTGGTCTAAATCCCCACCTCTGCCAAATGGTCAAGGGAGGTCGGGGAAGAGAGCCAAGGCATGAGGGTGTCAGGAGGAAGAGGATGGGGTCTGTGCTCAAAGGGTTGTGAAAGTGGGCCGGCAGAAAGGAAAGGGAGGAACAGGGGGTTCCTGAGCCTCAGTTTTATGGTCTGTAAAGTGAGCATAATACCAACATTCTCCCCAAGGGATTGTGGGTTCAAAGCAGATGATAGGTGGGAAATGGTTACCTGGCTTATGCCTGGCATGCCATAGCCCTGTCAGTCTCCAGGGCCTAGCAGTGCCCAGCGGGGAGCAGTCCCTGTGTCCCTCTCCCTATCTCTTCTCTCTTTCTCTGTGTCTCTCTCACTTTCTTGTCTCTGTCTCACACTCTGTGTGCGTCTCTCTAACTTTCTGTCTTTCTCTGCCTCTCTCTGTCTCTCTGTCTCTGAGCCTCCCCCTCCCCCACTTCCTCTCTTCCTTGGGATCTGTCCCTCCTCAGGACTCTGAATAACAGCAGTGATGTGACTACCCTCCAATCAAGCAGGACTTTGCCAGAACTTTCCCTCCCTGGCCCTGGCCTCTGCATGGCCTGGGGGCCCTCTCCCAGCCTGGGGCTTCCCCAGGACAGGGGCTTTGCCCACACCTGCAGCGTTTGGGGGTGGGTGATGTACCACTGATCCTGACCCACCACCCTGCCCATCCTGCCATGCTCCTGAGGTCCCTGCAAATTGCTCTGGCATCCTAGGCACTCAGAGCCCTTTGGAAGACAGACCCATGTTGTCCCAACGTGTCCTTGGAGTCCTAGAGGAAACCCCCAGCTTTCCTCCAGCTCAAATTATGGCTGAAGGGGCCTGGGCATCTCCCAGAGAGAACCCAGCCCAGGGAGGGGTGTGACAGGAGGTGTGCAGGACACAGGCAGCAGGAGATACTCTTTTCACTGAGACAATGCGAAAAGAAACACTTTGCTTTGGGCCTTGGTGGCAAAGCCAACAGGGAAAAGCAGGAATGTCCCCTGGTTAGGCTCTCACAGAGCAGCCTCAGGTGACTGTGGACCTAGAGCTCTTGGCCTACTACATACATGGTGAGATTGAACCTTCACACAGTCTGTGATCATGCCCAATTTACAGATGAAGCTACTGAGGCTCAGAAAGACTAAGCAGTTTGTCTAAGGTCACTTAGTGAAGAAGTGGCAGGGGCAGCATTCATATCCAGGAGAGACGGCAGCACCCATCACCCATCCGCAGCCCCCATCACCCAGGGGTCCCAGGGCTTTACAAGCCCTGGCAGGGCCCTGAGCACACATGTGCCACCTCTTGGGCAGGGTCCCCAGGTTGCACCCCTCCCAGGGTGCCTTTGTGGCTATTATCACTCCTCAAGGCCTCATTCTTCTTGTGACAGCTTCAAGGTCTTCTAGATTTGGCCACTGGCCTCAGGAAGGAAAATCAAACGCAGATACCTGCTGGTGAGGTGATATTGTCGTAGGTCCCTCCCTGACTCTGATGGGTGTCTTTGTGGGTCTATGTAATCATTCCTGCAAACCGACGGCTGCCTCTGAGGGATACCAGCTCCTCACTAGCTGGTCAGCTGATGCATGTGGCTGGCCCTCTGTGGCCAAGAAGATAGGGAAGGGCAGGCGAGGTCTCCATTGGCCAGACTCCGGGCTGCTGTCATGACAACCGCAGCTAGCTTCCCAAAGGGTGTGGTACCCAGGGACATGGTGGGCAAGGGGCCATATGTGGTAGCCGTAGCCCAGGGCAAACAGTATTTCCTTCTTTGGTATCCTTCTAAGACAGTCCCTGTCACTGTGCAGTCAGGAAGGTAGTGCTGGGACCTCCTGGGCCAAACAGCAGGGTGGACACCATGCTGGGAAGCGAGCCTGCCAGGCTCTGAGCACCTGTATCCCGGAAAGTGTCCACGTTCCGGGATACTGCAGCCATGTCCACTGGACGGGGATGTAGAGGAACTTAGCAAACGGACTCAGAGAAAAAGGCCAAGCACCGATGGCTGATGTTCCAGTCACCTCCCCTAAGGGAGTGCTGAGGTCTGATGAGGGTGACCTGTGTGAGCACGGTGGCTGCCGGCCTTGCCTGAGGGGATAGTGTCAACTCCAGGCCAGTCAAGTGCTCCTGCCCCCAAACCAGTCACTGTTCCCCAAAAGCTGTTTGGCTGCCCACACCTCTGTCTCTTAAGGGGCCTAAATTTCAAGTGGCACACAACATCCTCTGACATGCCAGTTCTAGGGGTACACAGGTTGCCAGGTTACTCACTGCTGTACCCTCAAAGCCTGGAAGACAGCACCCAGCATACTGTAGGTTCTCAAGAAATATTGGTGGAGTGAACAAATGAATGATTGAATGAATGAATGGTGCAGAGTCTAATTGGACAGTCATTAAGATTCACTTTTTAAAAGCTAATTGCAGGAATTTTGAGGAAATAGCTGCCTTCTCTAGTTTGCATCTTTTCCCTACTAGGAGTAGTTCGAAAAGTGACGAGCCTGAATGAAAATGCATAAAAGGACCTCATTCTAATTCTGATTAAATAAACGGCAGCATCAATCCTAAAGAAAACATAGGTTTTTGAAACAAGAAAAGATTGAAAACACTCCCTAAGGACTCTCATGGGCAACAGCAAAGAACATCTGAGGACTTTCTGCCCATCACAGGCCCTCAATAAATAAGTGCGGGTTGGTTGACCAGTGGAGGAGATGGGGGACAGGTGGAAGGCCCATGAGACTTATTCTTCAGCCAAATTTTCCTACCAGCTCCTAGAATGCAGAATCATATGAAGTTATGGCCAACGTGACCCCATTTTGCTTATTTTTTGGTTTTTGTCCCTGTGCTCCAAAAGACACATGAGGAAAAAAAAAAAAAAGCTGACTCTAGTCCTGCTCAGGGATAGCAGACCAGTGTGGGGCACCTAGGCCAGGCTACCCCATCATCCGGGCACCAGGTGGCTTGCTGGCTCCAGGCCCTAGGTGGGACACAGCCTCCTTCTCATCTGAAAGCTTTGCCCCAGGCCAAGCCCCAGCTCCAGACAATGCTGGGGCCTGTCACAGAGAGAAGATCGCAGTTCCTAGAGATATGGCCCCTCCCCCAGCCCCATTCTGGATCCTGGACATTAAATATTTATGAGTTCTTTAAAAAAAAAAAAAAAACCCACGAATCTCAAATAATGCAAGTTGTCTACCAGGCAGAGAGATTTCAAGATGATAAACATTATTTAGAAACACCATGATATGCTTCGTATTGTGATGTGATTGGAGACCATATTAAAACCCGCCAAGGCTATTCTACCTAATTTTTGTTTCAATTCAGGCAATAATGCCACTGCTTAATATGATTTCTATTTACTTTTTTCTATTGTTAGTGTTTTATTGGGGTTGTGTCTGTTTTATCAAGAAGATCTTCCCTGAAAGGAAGGTCAGACTCTGCTTGGACCTTGAGTTTTTCTGTCGTCTTTCTGTTTAAAGGGGTTTCTATTATATTCTGCTCAGTCTGAATTCACTCAAAAACCCTCAATGCTAATACAAACTCTTTCTTTACTCTTGTCCAATTGCAATATTTCTACCAGCACAAAGCCTGACAGCTTGATATTTAAAAGCGATATAAACTCTCATCATCCACTTTTATGCCCCCGTTTTCCTACGATACCATTGGATTTGGGTGAGTGCTACATAAAATGTGTGCATTGAAGGGTTTCGAATCAAGTTATCTCCTCCATCTATAAAAATTGAATTTTAAAGGTTATTTTAATTATAAGTTTAAGCCCATGCACTATTAATGACAGAGGCCGTCTCCTCCACCAAAGCGGTTCACTTACCTTCTCCTCAGGTTGCCGCCAAGCTGGGGAATCCTGTGATTTCCTGAACAAAATGCAATTTTGCAAAACAGGATATTATTTTTTAAAGTATTATACACTTTGCATAACTCTCTCTTCCTGGACTGGTCGGGAAAGGTGCTTCTCTCCCCCGCTGCTGAACCAGTCTGCTCTGTGCTCACTCACCCTTCAGGAATCTTTTCCTATTGAGCGTTTGAGGAAAGAGATTATATTGATTTCTCAAGTCCTTTAAGCCACGTCTAACCCATCCGCCTCTCCAGAAGCCAGGCAAGAATGTCACATCACCAAAGAATTTAGAAAAAAACTAATTAATAAAGTGAGTAAAATCCAAATTTCAAACCCCATTTCTCCAGCTCACAATCTAAAGTTCTTTGGTTTGAAGGGAAAAAAAAAATCATTGTTATGTGGTCTCCTATACTCTAAGTTTCTAAATGTGTTATTGAAGCCGTGATTGAAATCTGACAAAAACAGACTGCGTTTTATAATAATGTCCCGCAGCCAAAGTATGGCACCAATAACTAAACAATACTTTATCACCTTTGCCACTTTCAACAGCTCCCATTAATATTGAGATCATACTGTTCGGCCCTCTATTCCCCAGCTGACTGCCTTAGTGACAGCACTGGCTAAGGCAGTGACATTGAAAAATATTTGCCGTGACATGGCCACAAATCACAGCCAGACAAGTTTAAAACTCAATATTCACTAAACTTGCATCTGCTAGTTTCTTGTTCCCATTTCTGAAACACGATTATTACATGCACCTTTCTCTGAAGTAGCAGAACATAAATGGGTGCATGTTAAGTAAAGGAGGAGGAGGTAATCAGAAAATTAAATGCTCAGGGATCTCCAGGAGTGTCATTTTATAAGGCAGAAACTATCATTGCAGTGGGAGCTGGGAACACAGACGCCTGCCGTACGGGGGAAGGTGCCTGGTTTCTGGGTTTCTCAGGATGGTCACAGCAGCCTGAACTCAGATTGCAATTATTGTGCTCCAGAGTTCACTCAACAGCCTAATTTTACATGTATCGATTTTTATTTTCAGCTTTTTCAAGACACTGAAGCAGATGTTGGTCCACTTGGCAATCACCCCTAATTCACTTTGCAGAGGCCGTGGCCCATATGGCAGAAGACACGCCCGCCCCCCCCATTCCTGCTGTGTGTGGCTAACCTCAAGGGACCATGCCAGCCAGCCATACCTAGACCCCCCCATCAAGAATCAGGAGCCTGGCCAGCTGCGGTGGCTCACACTTGTAATCCTAACACTCTGGGAGGCCAAGTTGGGTGGATTTCTTGAGCTCATGAGGTGGAGACCAGCCTGAGCAAGAGTTGAGACCCTGTCTCTACTAAAAATACACAAACTGAGAAAAGAGGATTGCTTGAGTCTAAGAGTTGCAGGTTGCTGTGAGCTAGGATGCCCCAGCACTCTACCTATTTCATGAGGACGATCAGTACTATGAACACAGGCCACTGGGGTCTGACATATTCAATGACAAACTCACCATGGTGACCATATTGTGGAAGATGCTGAAATGGTCCTCAGAGCCTGAAAACCTTGAGAAACTGCCAATCATCTGCTCTGGCTGGTTAACTACCTGGCAAGAGGGTTTTGTTGTCCCGTCTGCATCATTCTTTAAATTAGAGAGGTGGCTCAGCTCACTGGCTCATTAGCTGCAGATGCCAGGCTGTGTGCTGCCCACGTCACCAAGTTGGAGATCGAGAATTGCCCACTGGATTTGGCGATCCAGGGTCACTACACTAGTGCTATAAATAAAAGTCATGTTCGTGTGTATAATAACAGAATATGCGATGTGACCTTGTGCCTTAAATTCACCCTGGCACAAATCTACTAGATGGGTGCCTGTGACCCAAAGATGACCTTTCCTTTTCTTCAGGACCAGCAGCAACATGAGCACTGCGTCACAGAGCACTGCGCCCCCACCTTTCTGAGCAGGACTGTCTGTGGGGGTCATCTTGTTGGTGGCTCCCTGTGGAAGGTCAGGTCTGTGTCTTTTAGTTCCCAGGTCCCTGCATGAAGGAACCACATCCAGGAGCCTCATCAACTCCAAGGACATGGTTTGGAGGACAAAGTGGAGCCAGAGTCTGAATGTGATGCTGTCACAGAAAGAGACCTTTGGGAGAGAAAGGGAGTGAGTTTTCTCCATGCAGGAGGATGTGAATTTTTGTAGCCAGAGGGATGGCTGTGGGAGACCACGTTTCTAAAGCAACAACACCTCACCTCCTATGTGATCTCTGCAATGAGGCTTTGCCACTTTTTCCCTTCCCCTAAATACCCAACCCTCGGTCAAGAATGGAGTCCCCTCCCCTGGGATCCGGAAAGGCCTTGTGAACAAGATGTAGCAAGAGATGCTGTGTGACCTCCAAGGAAAGTCATAAATTGTTTTGTGGTTTCCTCTTTATTTCTCAATCTGTTTCTTCTTAGAGCCCCACTAGCCACCGTGCTTCAGGGCAGCCAAATAGCCTCAGGCTGGGGAGCTGGGCCCCTGGCCAACAGCTCTGATCCCCACCCCCCCCCATGTGAGACGGTTCTGGATGTTCCAGTCACCCCAGTGCCCTAGCCAAGGCCACTAAAGCAGAATGATCACACTGTCAACCCACAGAATCGTGAGAAATGATAAGCTGCATTACTTATGCCATTAAATTTGAGATGGTTTCTATACAGCAACAGACAACAGAAACAAACTTTGTTGTAAACAAGGAGAACTCACATCTTCATTGTGTCATTGGGTCAATGTTCCTGTCTATTTAAAGATCTTCAAAATAAAAAGTTAAGGGGAAAAAAAAAACATTTTTTAATTGTAAAATCTTAGCTACAAGAAGGAATCATAAACACCAGAGGCCACTGTGGGATAAGATAAAAACACGCACCCAGAACTTCCAGAATTTCCCTAAGCAAGAGAAAGAGCGGAAAGAGACAACTCTCCAGCCCCAGGAACTGATGGGGAAACCTAAGAGAGAGGAGTTGGCTGTCGGGGGTGCTTTCCTGAGATTCCACATATCTAGAAGTAACTTCTAAGTGAAGGGAAAAGGCAAGTGTGTATTTTACAGGCAGTCTCTCTGTCCACTTAGATCAGACACCACTTCAGATAGTCAGGTGTTCACCCTGTTGTTCTGTCCGTGATAGCAGAGGTGGTCACCATGCAGATGGGAAGGAGAGAGAGCCAGGGTTCCTCCAAATAGCCAAACACTTATGTCGTAGCTTAATGGCATTCAGATACATGACAATCCAACAACGGAGGATTGGTTAAACAAACCAGAGTACATATTTGTGTGTCTGTGTGTGTACACACATATATTTTAATGGAATAGTCAGCTGTCATTAAGAATTATGGAGAAGGCTAGTCATGGTGGCTCCTATCTTTAATCCAAGCACTTTGGGAGGCTGAGGTAGGAGAATGGCTTGTGCCTACGAGTTTGAGACTATCCCGGGCAACGTAGAAAGAACCCGCCTCTACAAAAAAAGGGAAGGACTATCCAGGTGTGGTAGGGTGTGCCTGTAGTCCCAGCTGCTGGAGGGCTGAGGCAGAAGGAAGACTTTAGTCCAGAAGTGCAAAGCTGCCATGCCCATGATCACACCACTGCACTCCAGGCTGGGTCACAGAGCAAGAAACTGTCTCAAAAAAAAAAAGGAAAAAAATAAAAAGAATGGTGGAGGAGTATACTAGGGGGGCAAGGAGTTCCCACAGTTCCAAATTGTTCAGTGTAAAAAGCGAGCTGTAAGTAAACCAGTATGTGGAGTGGGATTGCATGTTGTTGAAAATATGCGTGTACACAGGGCGCTTCAGAAAAGTCTGGAACGCGATGCACCAGGGTGTTCACGGTAATGTTCTGCTGGCAGAAAAGCAACGATTTTTATTTTCTTCTCTATGCTTACCAATACTTTTGTAATTTTTAATAGTGAACATAAATGAATTGCTTAACTTAATAAAAGAGTAGGTAGGTAAATAAATAACAGGATATACATGTTTAGCTAAATATTAACATCGATGTGAGTTTCTGTTTTCACTTCTGCTGAGTTCCTGGCCTTCCCTCTAGTTGGCTCATGAACCATGTGCTTGAAGGGAGATGAGAATTTGTTACAGAAGGAGAGACTGTACCCCAGTTCTGACTTCAAAGTAGAACTTTGCAACAGGACGTTGTATAAGGCTTCCGGACAGAGGAGGTTTTTCTCACTTCCTCTGGCTGGACTTTATCAAGCCTGTGTAGACTGAGCCCTACAGATTTAGATAAGGAAAGACAGGTGGAAAGAGGAGAGGCCCCCTTGGTGCCCCAGGGCTGGGGAAAGAGGTGCCCAGGACCAGGAGGAGAGGGTAAGTTGAGGGACCCTCTGAGAGCCAGAGGCCTTGCTCCCCTCTGGAGGACACCACCATTCAGGGTATCCTATACCAATACAAGGGCCCCCCAGACAAAGTGGGGAGTGTGTTGGACTGAAGGCCCCCATATCCACACCCTTCCAAGTCTCCTGTGGTTCCAGTTTTCCAGATGTTGCTCTGAGAGCAATGGGCTATCAAGAGACCAACCAGGTGGCCTGTAGCAGAGGCTCTGGGGCATAGCAGGTGGGAGCATGGGAGAGCAAGCCAGCCCAGAACAAATCTCCTGGAGCCATGTGTGTCAGTTGGCTCAGGCTGCTGTGCCCAATTTGCCACAGACTGGGCAACATAAACAATAAACACTTCTTATAGGTCTGGAGGCTGGAATTCTGGATCAAGGTGTCCTATGAGGGCCTACGGCCCAGTGTGCAGGTGGCTACCTTCTTACTATGCCTCACACAGTGAAGAGAAAGAGAATGAGGACGAAAGACTCTCAGGTCTGTTCTCTTGATGGCACTAATCCTGTTCACGAGGGCCCCATCCTCATAATCTCTTCCCCTCCCAAAGGCCCCATCATGGACTATAACATTGGGAGTTAGACTTTCGATATGAATTCTAGGGAGACACAGTGAGTCCATAGCTCCAGGCAAGCTGGAATCCAAATGCTGGTGCCTCTTCCTGGCTGAGTGAACTCAGACAATAATTTCACTGCCCCTGAGCCTCCTTTTGTTGGTCTGGAACCCAGGAGCATGTGAGTTCTTCTGCAGGGCTACTGTGACAACCACAGCAATGGGCATAGAGCACTGGCCACTGCTTCCAAGCCACTCATCGCTTGGCAGCATCTCAGCCCTGAGTCTGAGCATGAGACCCAGACATGCAGGAAGAAAATCACTTGAATAAGAGACTGAGATTCAACCCAGGCCCAGCCTGACCCTCTGAGTCCATGCAAGCAAGTCCCTCAGTACCTCTCTGGTCTTCAGTCCCCACATCTGTGACATGGGCAGCTTGCAGCACTTGGTCCCAAGGTTCCTGACACTCCTACCGTCCCCTACCCCAACGCCTTCTGCTGGGGCAGCTGTCATGCTCAGACACATCCACCTGGGGCCAGAGGAACGACAGGGACTCTCAGGGCAGTGCTCATGCCCTGCCAGGACCAGACTTCCTGGAAGGAGTCTGAGAATGGACCAAGAAATCCCTCTCTTTCCAGCTCCAGCAAAAACATTTGGATTTTTACCCATCACCTAAGAAGGAGACAGATGACACATTTCAGAGGGGAGCTTGAACACAATTGTCACGATTATGGAAAGAATGCTCTCATGTGAGACAGGCCTTTATGAATAAACTAAATGCGGCTAATATTGAAGGTAATGGTGCAAATGATTGAATAGCTTGACAGTCCTACCCTCCCAACGGCCTTGTGTGGGGATGTACGTCGGGTAATGAGAACTCAACCTGCAGCAAGCAAATCAAGTATGGGCCGGGCAGCGGGAGGGTTCGAGCAAAGGGGAAGCTGTTATTCTCAGGGCCTACAACTTGGGCCAGTGTCCAAGAGTGACTGACAGACTGGCTGGAAGGTGCCCAGGTCAGGGCTGTGAAGATTGGAGGGGTTCATCCACAGTTTGGGGCCCCCTTTCTCTCTGCAATAACATGTTCTCTTACCATAATCTGGACACAGGGCCCGGTTGGCCTCCCTGTCTGCCTCCCTGTTGGCCTCCCTGTCGGCCTCCCTGTCTGATTGGTTTGTGGTATGTCCATTCTGTATGTGAGTGTGACATTAGAACAGGGAGAGGTATCAGCTTGCGCATCCTTAGGAGTCCAGGTATCCCCAAAAGTGCTTAGGGGGCAGGGCTTGCACCTGCACGCTCCTGCATGCCCTGTCCATCCCCTATGGTACACCCCCATTCCTCCCCAGTCCCTCACCTCACAACAGAAATCTCAATTTCTGTCCAAGATGGTGGACACCATTGCACTCTGGCTCTGCCCTCCTTGCTCGCAGGACAAAGGAAACTGGTTTTGTAGAATGCCTGGCCCAGGGGTGGGGGTCCTTCCAGCCAAGGCCACGACAGCTTCCTCTTCAGGACCCTACCCCATTCATCCTCATCCTGGCTCCAGAGCAGCCTGGCCATGTCAGGCCCCAAACCCATCAGCTAGTCTGAACTGACCCAGAGGACAGGACTGTCACACATAAGTGTAAAGCCTGAGTCCCCAGCCCTGAGTACCCCTTCCTTCCTCCTCCAGGGAAAAGAGGGGACTCAAAGCCCATGCTTCACAGAAACAATCAATGCTGAAAGAGAGGGAAATACATATTTCTTTCCACCCTTCTGTCACTGGCCACCAGCTGAAGCCCCGGAGCGCAAGATTGGATTTGAGCACCGTAGTTTTCCGAGCCCCTGCCTGATCTCATAACTGAAATGCAGCTATCGATCAGAACAAGCCCTCTCTCAGAATGGTAGGGAGGCCTAATCAGTGCTGCTTCTGGGTCCTGGCACCCAGTACTTGTTGGCTTCTTGGCTTGTTACCTAAAGGGCATCCTCCCAGCCCCTCCTCCAGGTGGTACAAGGGTAAGGCTTCCTGATACCCATCAGTGAAGGAAGCCCCTTACCTAGAGGTCCAGGTCCCACACTTTGTCATGGACCTCCCCTCCAACCTTGAATATATGTAATTTTATTGTATATAGTCAGTTGTCTCTCTCAACCCTTCCCACCCTGACTCTATGTGGTCTCTGCTGCGTCAGTCCAGCCTCCTTGCCGTCTAGCCAGGACAACCTGCCTCCTCTCCATGAGGAGACATCATCTGCCTGCCTTTCCGCCTGTCTGAACCCTTCTCTGACCACTCCAGACCTGCCTCCTTTCCCTTAGCACACATAGGACAATGACTCCCTTCTCCACTCTGGGCCTTTAAGATGCTAATCCCAAGTCCATCCTGGAGGCACCTGTTAGAAATGGCCTTGTGTGAGCCCCTCATCTCCCTCAATTGTCAGACTCATGTCCCTGATCGCTGAAGCCAGGGACCACTGCCATTCATTACCATGGAACTAACATAATTATTAATCAATTATTTGGGTAATTAATATTTTGGTTTATTAATTATTTTGGTAATTAATAAACATCTCAGTTTTCCCAACTATTACCTCCAACCTCCCAAATGGAAAAGGTGTCTCTCTCCTCTGAACTCCCACAGTGTTTCTGTCTTACTTAGGACTCATGACACATTTTAAAAAATAAATACATGTAAAGTGCCCAGGTGATTGCAAGAGTTCCTTAGGTGTTACTTCTTCTTCTTGTTCCCTTATGGAGTTAACTGTAAATATGCTTTAGTTCCTCTCTTCAGCATGCATTCATTTATTCATTCATCAATCAACAAATATTTATTCAACACCTACTGTGCATGACCTAAAACTCCTCGGGACAGCACGGCTGTCTGAATATCTTTGTGCCTCCTGCAACCCCAAGCATGCTGTGGCAAGTAGCAATGCCCAGTAATTATTTAGTAGAAATGTGAATAAGTAGATATGCCTGGCTTCCCATCTATGGTATATATAAAATGTATATGGGTTTGAAACCCAAATAAATTTTAGGAATCCAAGTGGCTCAATCTTAGAATGCCACATTTAAAGGAACACAATCCTATGTGTACAATGCACACTATCTGGGTGATGCCTACACTTGTAACTTTGACTCAAACTATCCCAAAGCAATTCATGTCACCAAAACATATGTGCCCCCATAATATTCTGAAATTTAAAAAAATAAAGGAACACAATCCAATAATCAAAAGTAATTCTAATCTTTATTTCAATGGCTCAAATGACATTAAAAGGAATCTACATTATTACCCATAGCAATGCTTCTCAATATGCACTTTTTTCTGGCTCTCAAACTTGCAGGCTCTGTAAATGTCCCAGAGCTTATCCTGCTCTTCTCTTCACTCTCAATTTTACCCTGACCAGGCTCCTTTCCTCTATGCTTCCTTTTGTTTCACTTTTTCCCTTCTGTTCTGTTTTTTTCCCTCTGCCAAACAGGTGCTGCTAAACTTTTCCATTCAGGAGGAAAAATGGATGGCCTGAATATTCTATTTTATTTTACTTAGAATTATAGGCCCTGTTAACATGGCAAGAGCTCAAAATGTTATTGCGACCTCTGATGAATGAACCATCTAGTGAGGGTCTGTCCAATTGAAAATTTCAATGTTTTTTTCTAATTTTAATGAAATACAAGGCTATACTTATGTTTAACTATCTCTAAAGCAAGTTGATAATGGCATATAACAAAAATAAGATTCATGAAATACATTCTTTAGAAATAAAAAAACTGATTTGTAACTTTAGGAAGAAGTCAGCAAAGGGGTTGGGTTGATGCACATTTTTTAGGATGCTGCTGGCTGTGTCTCAGGGTGACTTGCTTTATTTGAAACTACTTGAGACCCTCAGTACTGGGGAATTAGAATGATCTGTTAGCACACTAGCAGTGTAGCTGGGTTAGGAATGAAAAGTACCAGGTATGAAACACAGGTATTAACGGAAGTGTATTCTAAAAATAGATACATTATCTGTAAGGTAATCTTATTATTTCTAATGTTTTAGTAACTATTTTTCTACTCAGACATTCTAAGAATTTCTTTTCCTTTTTTATATTTTAATTTTCACCATTTTAAGGATTTTTTAAAAAGGCATAGCAAGTTTAGTAGAGTCAAAGGGAAAATGAGAAGGAGAGCTCCATGGAGACAGAAACTCTGGTCTGTCTTGGGCCCCAAAGTATCTCACCACCCACACACTCTGGCAACATATGTACAAATGGAGTAAACCAGCTCCAAAGTAGGAAAAGCCTCAAATTTAAAACAAACCAACAAAAGTTAGACTTTTCAATTACCAGGTCCTCTAAGTAAAGAGAAGACATGGTAAAGACAAGGAATATTTTCTAAATTAGATTTTAAAATTTAAGTTATTATTGGTCTAAACCTACCAAAGTAGGAACATGAATGGTGAGGTTTTGTAATAGCAAAATAATACTATCTAACATACATGTGCCAAACACTGTTCTAAGAGCTATACTTACATAAACTCAACTAATCCACCTAACAAAGCAATAAGCTGAGTATTATTACTATCCTCATTTCAGTAGATGAAAAAATTGTGGCATACAGAGGTTCATTCATTTGGCCAAGATCATAAGCCAAGTGTAAGTGGAGGGGCTGGTATTCAAACCTACTACTTTAAGAATCTACTTCAAGACTTAGACTCCTGCCCAGACTGCCCCCACATTAGAGCTTTCCAATAATAGAGTGGGCTCTCTGGAGCAAGAGTTAGCCCCTCAGCTCTGTAAGTATTTGTGCGGGAATATTATAGAGGAAATTCAGGCATTGCTCTGGAGAAGGAAGGTTTAAATTAAATGACTTTTACGGTCTCTTTCAACCCTGAGATCCATGACTGTAAGAAGGATGGTGTCTGATTTCTCTAACGTATTGTATCTACATTCACTTTTTCCTTCAGTGCACCCAATATGCTTGGGTTTACATCAGTGAGTCCATATAACTGGCTAATACATTTGGGAGAAAAAAAAAAAAGAAAAAGAAAATTGATTTTCCCAGATGAATATCTGCAGGTACTAACATTTGCCAGATAGTTGCCAAGCTTTTAAATTAACCAAGATCTCCAGAGGTCAACCCAGGAGGAGCCCTCTGCTACCCCAGGAGATTGCCAACCTCCGCCCTAGGACTATCTCTGACAAGCATTACAACACACGATGGAAGGCCCCCAAAATCGTTGAGAACAAACTTTTCCAGGTGAAGAAAAGCTTGGCGGGCAAACTGAAGAGATCTAGGTGTCCCTGGATGCTTTTACTTAGGTTCCTTTGCCCAACCCATAAAACTTTCCAAGCTGCGTTTGTGTTAAACTGTTCCAGATATGCTTCAATAAGTGTGCTTTCGACACATTGTTAACATAAGGCCAGATCTGTAATACAGCATGGACAATTAAGTGCACAATTTTTGTATAAATGCAAAATCCCTCACTGTGAATTATTTAATTAATGCTCTCCAGTTCATTTAATAGAGCTCTTTCAGAGGCCATTTCACTCACAGAAAACTAATTTCATTCTCCAGGTTGATTTAATTAGATTGTATGATATATGGTATTGCTAATTCAGCGGCTCCGGACGCAGCGTCTGGGCCCGTTGCTCCTATTGTCGGCAATCTGTCAGCCCCATTTTTAACAGTATTGAAAAATTCAAGCTTTATTATTGCTCGCTCACTCTTTCTCTCCCATCAGGAGGAAAGTAATGAGCTTTTCTTCTTACAAGAACCGGCAGAGAGCGCGGTACCCTCGGCGCTTCAGGCATGAAGCAGTATTAACAGGGCTGATTCATGAGTTAAGTTTCCAACTGCTCGTGGCTATTAGCACTCAGTCCTTTGGCTGTCATTTAGTTAAAAAGACTCTTCGGTTAATTCACTCTTTTAATGAGACTGTGCTATTCAACTAATGTATTTTACTGTATGAAAGGTCACACCAGGAACCAAAACAGATTGGAGGGAATGTAGCAAGAAGCCTGGCTGTCAAGAAACAATTCAAGCCTCCGAGGCATTTAGCAGCCCCTGCGTCTGTAATAAGCTATGGAACTGATGGGCCAGCATTCACCTCCAGAGTTGAGTGCCATAAATCAAGGCTAAAGAGAAGGCAGATTAATCAGAGGCTCAGACAAAAAGAGCACGTGTTTCATTACCCATATAATCACTAACATGATTGCCAGACAAGCTAAGGAACTGGATGTAGGACTGGAAAAATATAGTTCAAGAGAGCGCTGGAACTCAGTTCTGTTTAGCTGCAAGCACTAAATCTTTTCATTAAGGCCCTGTTGCCTCCATTTTCCTATTCAGTGCTGGGATGTGGGGGAGAAAAGAGGGCATTAGAGGTTTGGTTCTAGGTGCGAAGGGGAGGCAAGGCTGGAGAGGGGAAGCCATGTGTGCCAAGGGTAGAAGCCAAGTAGGTGGTTTGCACAGCCTCGAAATAGGATGTATGTTCAGGTTGGCAGAAGGGTCCAGTCATGCCAGGCTACGTCAGACCTGGAGGGAGGTTCCAGCGCCATCCTCCTGGAAGCTCATCAGTAGCAGGACAGGGCTCATTGTTCTCACTCAGCTCTTCAGTCTTCGGGTTGAGGTTCTTTCTCTCTCTCTTTCTCCAGGGTGTGTGTATAAACATGTCTCTTCAGAATTCTGCTTTCTCATATTAACCAGCTACCAGCTGTGTTGGCAGAAAGGCTCTGTATAGATGTTGCTCAGTTGGAATTCCTAAAGCCTTCCTCTCACCCAGAAGCCTCCAGGGCACCCTAACTTCTAGGGATACAAACAAAATGCCTGGGCATTTTCACCTGCTGGCCTCCTGCTCAGACACTTCTTTGTCAATGATCAAGATCACAGATCCAAAACTGGCCAAGTCCCGGGAAGCTGCCCTCACTTGGCCTTGAATCCCGCACCTCCTCTCCAGATTTCTCTGCACAGTTCATTCTGCTAGTTACTGTCACCGGGAAACTGAAGAACTGATACCCAGGTTGGAGGGCGGGTGGTAAAGCAGATTTTCTTTAGAACTGGAGTCTCCTCCAACTGAACAAATCACGCCAATTTGAAATTCCTCCAGCTCTCTAAAACAGGGAAACCGTATGCTTAATTACTAAACATCTGTTGCCGAGAACACCCCCTCGTCTTTGCAGCCCTGATCTCACGGTATGAATTTTAAAATCTGTCAGCAAGGGATCACAAAAGCTCTGGGAGCAAAGAGCTGCTCACGTTAACCTCTGAACCAGATAATCTAACAGTAATCCATTCAGAACTAATCAAACATTTACAGAACCGCACCGGCATCCCGGCAAACAATTCGTCATCTTCATGTGCTCATTACACTTCCAACATCTCAATCTACCTATGCAAATGAAGCGAGGGAGCTGACATTGGGACCATGTACAGAAATTATAAACAAATATTCATCCATTATGCTGCTGAAATTTAACAGCTGAAGTACTAACAGTAGCTGAACTTCAAGCCCTGAGTATCAATTATTTATGAACCTAAAACTGACAGGACTGTGTAGGTGAATTAGCTGCATATGTCAAGCTTTGTTATAAATCCCAACCTACTGTAAAACTCATTTTCATAGAATGTATGTACAAGGCTGACAATATATCAACAGCGCGGCATTAATAATTTAGAAGAATGAGACCATAAGGGAACACCTTGGAAACTGTGCTTTGCTCCATAGTTGATATTACAAATAAAAAAGTCAAATAAAATGAATTTCCCATAAACAGAGAATCAAATAAAGCATTTCCTCCATAATTTTATTTTCAATTTTCAAAAACATATCTGCCAAAACTTTCATGTTTAGGTACTAGAAGCATCATCCTAAATTGTCTTAATTTCTTCTTTTTCTTCCCCTCCCCCCCCCGGAAATGGCAGAGAAATTTTTGATCTAGTGATGAATGGGAGGTTTCCCTCTCTTTCTTTCATTTTTTATGTCAGAATAAGTGCAAGGTGAAAGAGGAGCTGGAACACCCGTGATGCTGTTTGCTATAGTGAGATTGCTTGCTATGGTTTGCCGATGGAAGTATATAATAAAAAAGGATTGCTATGCTGTAATAAAGGCAGTTAATTGAGTTAGTATTTCCCAAGAAAATGTTAAGATTTTCCTGTCAATCTCTGTTCAGAAATGCGGAAGTGCAACCAGTTGTGAAATCTCAGCAACTTGCTCGATTTGCAGCGTGCAAATGTTCCCCTGCAGGGCCCGGAGCTGAACCCCCAACAGAGGAACAGCGAACTCTCCCCGACCGGCCCTCTTGTGCCTCTCCCATCTCAGATGAAACAGCCTGGAGCACAGCTGTCCCCTCTTCCCTCTCACTCAGCGCTGGCTTTAACCTTAGCAATCATTTTTAGGCGAGCAATGCTCAACTACGGAGACTCTTTGTCACCGATAATGACTTCTCCCTGTCCATCTTCTCCCGACTCAGGATATTTATGATCCTGTTGCCACATTCGTCATCTCTGGCCAGGGAGGAGGCATCTCTCCGCATAAAAGGGAACTTCAGGCTGCGTTCTAGGTCCTGGATCCTGTACCAGATGCAAAGCCTCAGTCCCCCTTGGGTAGGGAGACGTGATAGAGACACTTGGCCTCCTCTCCCGTCCTCCACTCTCCAAATACTCATTGTCCAAGGTCAGGCAAGTGAGTGCCCCTGTCTCTCACTCCTCCTCCATGTTGGCATCCTGGTTGGCTGGGATGGTCCACATACCTGCCCAAGGTGAGGCCCCTCCTGAGCCACAGCGGCCCTGGCCATGTGAGCCCTGGCAGCCCAACCAGCCAGCTCTAAGTGCAAATCCACACTCCTAACAAGTAGCTGTTCCCATCCCCTGCCTTACTCTCATCCTGGCCACAGCAGGCAGCCACATAGCTCCTCTCATTTGCGTGACACCGAAGTAAAAATCAGCAGTGTCTACTAACTCACAGCCCAAAGGCGTAGGCTGTGCTTTGAAACTGGTGAGCCAGTCGTTACCTGGGTTTCCACCCTGATAATGTGTCCTCGCTGGTGGGGGTTTCTGCAGGAGACCGACCCGCACCTTCTGTACCTCTCCGGCAGAAACCTCATTCTCTCTCTCACTTGCTGATGCCCATCCTTTTTCTTCTCTGCAACCTTTTGGGGCGTCATTAAGCTTTCCAAATTCTTCCAATGGCCTTTAGTAAAGGGAGCCCTGGCAAGGAGTCTTTTTTTTTTTTTTTAACACTACATGAAATTATATTGTATAAAATATCTGCTCAGACAACCTCCTTGGGCTGGGAGAGTTCTTGTTTGCAAGCACGTGCACTGCGTAGGAAGATGAAAACCCAGCTCTTTCTTTTTAACCCTGATGCCAGGGATGTGGGAAAGCTCTGCTCCTGGGCACAAAGCTGGCGGGGCAGATGTGCAAGCCAGCGTCCACGGCCACCACTCTGCCCCCTGCACAAACACACTCAATTTATTGTGTCCAAGGCAAGAGAAGTCCCTTTTCCCTTTATAGGTGAATTCTCCATGACCAAACCAGAAATCTGAGCAGGCGAAAGCATCAGTGGCCCAGAGTTGGGCCATTCTGCTCCTCCTGAAAAATTCCCCCGGTAAGTTAATTGATGAGCATGTGTAGGAAATGCTTTGCTGTTTTTCAGATGACTGGAAGCAGCCTCTCGTGTTTCCAGTTTTATGAAATGCTAAAATATTTATGTTCTTTTTACTTTAGTCAAGGGGGTGGGGGGAATCATTTGGATCTGTTAAAAGGGGGAAAGAATTTAAGAGAGCTGACATCTCCGAGAGAAACAGTGTTCAGACATGCCGCTGGAATTGAAAGAAGAATGAGTATGTGATCCTGATGGAAGGAGATGTCATTCCGGTGTGCACGTGACTGCAGCTCCAACCCGGGATGCGGGGAGACGGCAAAGCCCCGACTCTTGGGGTCAGCAGTGACTAGTTTTATTTGCACTTTTTGGGGGGGTTAAATATTTTGAGAATTTTTTAAAAGAGGCTTTCTCTCTTTTCCATTTAGGATTCTCACCGAATTGCACCTTTTTTCCTTTCCTTGCTCTATTTAGCAGGAGGGAAGGAGAAGGGTAGTCAGCTTATTCCCAAGAACAGCTAAAAGCATCACAAGAGTTATGGGCACTGTGTTCTATGGAGGAGGAAAATATATATTTTGGTCTTGAAAGTTATTGCTTCAATTACCTAGTAATTTCTTAAGCAACCTCAGGGTGGGCTTTTAAGAGGTGGGATTGAGGGAGGCCGACAGAGACTCTGTCCCCAAGTATTACCATTGACACTTGCCAGAATGGAAGCAGACTGCCCCTTTGACGCTAGCCCTATGCAGGAGACGGCCAGGACATGCCCACATGTCCAGAGTGCCTAGCCCTGGGCCTGCTCTGTCTGTGATTTTTGTGACTTTAAAAAAATATCAAAAGATGTTCATGTCAATACTCTTCTCAACAGCTAAAAGGTGAAAATAACCCAAATAGCCGCCAAATGATCAATGGATAAAGAAAATGTATTAAGTTTACATACAGAATATTAGTCAGCCATCAAAAGTAATGAGGGGGCTCAGCACCTGTAGCTCAAGCAGCTAAGATGCCAGCCACATACACCCGAGCTGGCAGGTTCAATTCCAGCCCAGGCCTGCCAAACAACAATGACAACTACAACCAAAAAATGGTCAGGCATTGTGGCGGGCGCAGCTACTTGGGAGGCTGAGGCCCAGGAGTTGGAGGTTTCTGTGAGCTGTGATGCCACTGCACCCTACCCAGGATGACAGCTTGAGGCTCTGTCTCAAAAAAAAAAAGAGTAATGAGGGACTGATACGTGCCACAGTGTGAACCCTGAAAACAGTACACTAAGGGAAGCCAGACAGAAAGGTAATATATTATATGATCCATTTATACAAAATATTCAGAATAAGTAAATCTACAGAGATGAAAAGCATACTGTGGTGGGGGACAAGGAAATGGGGAGCGGGGGTTTAAACCTACGGGGTTTAATTTAGGCATGATGAAAATGTTTCAGCTCTACAGAGAAGTGGTGGTTGCAGAACACTGGGAATGTACTAAAATGCCACTATTGTTCACCTTAAAAATGGTTAACTTTATAGTATGTAAATTTCACTTCAAAAAAAATTTAAGCACTGACTACGGTTAATTATGAAGAACAAAGGGCTGATAACCAGAATCTACTGAGAACTCAAATTAATCAACAAGAAAAGAGCAAACAACCCCATGAATAACTGGGCAAAAGATTTGAATATAAACGTCTCTGACGATGACATATGAATGGCCAACAAACACAGGAAAAATGAAAATGTCGCTCAAAGGATTAGGGCGCTGGCCCAATATGCTGGAGATGGGAGGTTCAAGCCCAGCCTCAGCCAAAAACTGCAAAAAAAAAAAAAAAAAAAAGGAAGAAAGAAAAAGAAAAATGCTTGTCTCTAGACCAGCCGTGGTAGCTCATGCCTGTACTCCTAACACTCTGGGGGGCTGAGGCAGGTGGATTGCTAAGCTCACGAGCTCAAGACCAGCCTGAGCCAAAGTGAGACCCCATCTCTACTAAAAATAGAAAAACTGAGGCAAAAGGATTGCTTGAGCCCAAGAGTTGGAGGTTGCTGTGAGCTATGATGCCACAACACTCTACCCAGGATGACAGCTTGAGACTCCGTCTCAGAAAAAAAAAAAAAAGAAAGAAAGAAAAAGCTTATCTCTAATCAACAGAGAAATGCAACTCAAAACCACTCTGAGGTATTACCTAACTCCAGTGAGATTAGCCCACATCACAAAGTCCCAAATCTGCCGATGATGGTGTGGATGTGGAGAGAGGGGGACACTTCTACACTGCTGGTGGTATTGCAAGCTAATAAAACCTTTATGGAAAGAAGTATGGAGAAATCTTAGAGAACTAAAAGTCAACCTTCCATTTGATTCTCCAAACCCATTACTAGGTATCTACCCAGAAGAACAAAAATTGTTTTACCACAAAGAATTTGCACCAGAATGTTTATTGCAGCTCAATTTACAATTGCCAAGATGTGGAAGCAACTCAAATGCCCATCAGCCCATGAATGGATTAACAAACTGTGCATATATATACCATGGAATACCATTCAGCCATAAGGAAAGATGGAGACGTTACATCTTTTATGTTTACCTGGATGGAGCTGAAACACATTCTTCTTAGCAAAGTATCTCAAGAATGGAAAAAAAAAATCCAATGCACTCAATACTAATATGAGACCAATATATAAACAACTCCACGCTCACAGGAATGATAAAACACAAATATAGCCTAGCAGGAGGATGGGAGATGAGGGAGAGGGGAGGGAAGAGGAGGGTGATTGGTGGGATCTCACTGAATATGAACAATGTGAGGCTTTTCAGCACTTGCCCTGAGTGAGAACACAACTACAACTTGAACTTTACCTTAGAATTAAAAACAATGTAACCTAAAAATTTGTACCCTCATATTTGAAATTTAAAAAAAAAAGTGGAAGAAGCAGCTGAGGTTACAGTCAGGTCCTCTTGGTGATCATTCAAGGTCCACTACCCTCCTCGTGAAACAGTGCCCCGGAGCAGGCTGAGTCAAGGCCACCAGAGCCTGGCGCAAAGGCCCAGGGAACAAGAACGTTTCCTTACTCAGTGAGACCTCCCTGGTTGGCTCCTGCCTGAAGACTTCCTGTGTTCTCTTTGCTGGCTTAGAACTTTACAAAAATGTATTTTGTTTTACTGTGGTAAGAAGACTTAAGGTGGGATCAACCCTCTTAATAAGTTTTTAAGTGTCTAATGCTGTGTTGTTAACTCTTGACACTGTGCCGTGTGGCTTATTCTGTGCTTACTCATCTCACATAATTGAAACTTTATGCCCATTTATTAGCAATTTCCCATTTCCTCCTCCCCTAAGCCCCAAGCCACCACCATTCTACTCTTTGATTCTATGAGACCAACTCTGTAGGTGCCTTACAGAAGTGGAATCATGTCTGTCCGTCTGTAACAGGCTTATTTCACTTAACATAATCTCTTAAGCTTCATCGATGTTGTCACATCGCACAGAATTTCCTCATTTTTTGCGGCTGAATGGAATTCTATTATATGTCTATATCACGTGTTCTGTATCCACGTGTCCATCCACGGACATTTAAGCTGTTTCCACCTCTCGGCTACTGTGAATAGCACTGCAGGGAACACCAGGGTGTTAATATCCCTTGAGACCCTTCTTTCAGTTCCTTTGAACAAATACCCAGAAATGGATCACCAGGTGATATAGTAAGGAACCTCATACTTCCGCCCACAGCGGCTGCACCATTTTGCACGCCCACCAACAGGGCCCACGTGTTTCGATTTCTCCATATCCTCACTGATACTTGTTGTCTTTTATCTTGGTCTATCTCTTTAGCTGTCAAGAAACAGACACTCTCAGGTGACCTTAAGCAATGTGGATAGGATATACCTGGCCAGGAGGATGAAAAGAATAGCAAAGTTCCCCCTGGCTTCCTGGGAACATGCATACCTTGGGAAGAGAAGTTCGTTCAGAACATCCCTAAGCATGGTCACCTGGTGACCATGGTGGCTCAGAAATAGCACTCACCCTTCCTTACTTGAGGGCCCTGCTGTTAGGCAGCTCAGAGACTCTCTGCTCCTGCCATTCCTGGATATTTCTCTCTCTTCGTCCATGACTCTGCCTGCTCACAGCTTCCTACCCTCCGTTTGGAATGTGCTGGGTCTTGGTATTGACTTTTCCTAAGTCTGTGGTTGTCTGGTTCTGGATGCCCACAACCAACTGGAGGGGGAGTATAAATAGCTACTCAGGGTCCCAAAGACCAGGCCAGGTGACTTTTGTCACTTTAATTTGTCATTCACTGTCCCTAAGGAAACTCAGGCCCTAGGCTATAGCTAAGTGGTGGCAGGGAGGCCCCTGGGCAGGGGACATTTCATCTGGGCCAAACAGGCCTTGCTGAGGCAGAGTAAGCGATATTGTCTCCCACACTCTCAGGAAGTATTGGACAAGAAAAAGCACAAAGCATCCAGCCTCGAGGACAGGCTGGAAGCAGAAAACCAAACGCTTCCAGACCTGCTGTCCCTTCTTCTCTCAGCCGCTCTCTGTATGAAAACCAGCCCCCTCTTTCTCCTTATAGATCCATTTTTCACAAATAGCTAGAAATATGACCTCTGAATACTTTCCACTAAAGAGACACAGCCTGAAGCTCGCTGAGTACCCAGGGGAGGTTCTCATCAGGTAGCTCGGGTCAAGGACCCACTTTTAGACTCCTTAGCCATGGTCTGGGGCAGGCTCCCTGGAGAAGAGCAGTTGTTCTAGAGGAAAGATGCTTCACAGACAGTTCCAAGTCCATAGCTCAGTTAAGCTTCAGAGGCAGACTACCTGATTCAAATCCTAGCTTCATAAGAGAAGCTATAAGAGAGCTGTGTGACCTTGGCAAGTTACTCACCCTCTCTGTGCCTCCAGTTCCTCATCTATAAAATGGAGATAATAACAAGACTCTGTGGCCCAGGATTATCAGAGGATTGACTATGTCATCACACGGACAGTGCCTGGCACATAGTGACAGCTCCATATTATCTATTATTATTTGGCCAACTATGACCTTGAAAGGTCAGTTAGGCAAGTAAAGAATGGAGAAGGTATTCCTTGAGGGGGACACAATGTGCAAAATCTGGAGACATAAGGAACCGGGGGCCTTCAGAGACAGTGAGAGATACCACAGGGTTGGAGTTAAGGCTGCTGGTGGGGGCAGAATGGAGGGAACCAGAATGGGGCCAGAAAGGCAAAGGGTTGGCCAGAGTCCACAGGGCCACAAAGGTCTTGCCAAGGAGACTTCCGCTCTGCCTCTACCTGTGTGGGGGTGCTGGAACATACAAGCCTTTCCTCCCCATTTCCCCCAGCCAGGAAGCTTCTCCCTGCCATGCCCCATATTGGTCATCACTTGGAAGCAAGGAAGAGCCACTGTCACTGTCCCAGGATGGTCTCCTGGGAGGGAAGACCTGTGGGCAGGGTTTTCAGGGGAGTATGTGCAACACCAGCATCTATACAAGAGTGGCCGCAGCCTGGGGTTGGAGGGGAGAAGGGAATTTCAGTCCTGGGAGGCTCAGCCAGCCCCACAAGACTCTGAGACAAGACGGCCCCACAGAGCATCCCAAGTTGAGCTAAGGCATTGGGCTTTTGCACCTGCCCACTGACCCTTCTCAGGATGGGGACGGTCCCAAGAAGGGGCATTACCCTTGGCCTAGACAGGCAGAGTGCACTTTTCAGAAAAGAGTCGACTCAGAGCTGCCAGACGATGGGGGGTGGGGTGAAAGCTGTCGCTGAAGGAAGGAAAGGGGCAGTGTACCATAGTGTTCACCAAACTTTTCCTTAAAAAGCCGGATAGCAAATATTTTAGGCTATGAAGGCCAAAAGGCAAAGTTGGGTACTCATGTGATCATTTAAAAACGATAGCAGGAGGCCAGATTTGGTCTCTAAGCCATAGTTTAGAGACCTATGTCATCTAAAATAGTTGCTACTAAGAACACCAATTGTGGCAATGGGTTCCTTAACCTCTCTCCTAAAGCCTCAGCTTCCTCAACTATTAAAGGGTCATTCTACCCTGTACCTCATAGGATGTATTAAATAAGAGAACAGGAAAAGCACGCAGCCAGCATCTGGCACATCAGTTCTGGTCCTCCCATCCATCTCTTACTTCTTCCCATGGTCGAGTTCTTCTGGGCCTAGCTTAGGGTCTTGCAGCTCTTTATCCATGAAAAAAGGTTTTATGGCTAGTCAGAGCACATGGTTATTGATTCTTTGACATCTGAAGGAAAAACCAATGAGCTCTGAGAGCAGCCCATAAACAGAGGTTCTCCCACTGAGCCTCAAATGTCTTGGGGTACATTTTGTACACAGTAGAGACCATTAGCTTAGATGTTAAACGGAGCTACCACCATAGCAAATCCACTGATTACGAGTCATTCTGAATGCATCATCTGCAGACAATTAAATTTACAAACCTTTTCAAAATCACGTACAGCCATCAGCCAGTTTTACACCAGTTGTGTGAAATTCAGATGGCGTGTTCCTGAGCAAACTTGCTCTCTGTCTCCCCACTCGCTCATCCAAGAGAGAAGGGAGCTTACTGTCCAGGATTTAGATAGTAGAGCTCTACCCCACCCCTGTGGGGAAGAAGCTGGCATTTCATGACTTTTAGAGAGCAATAAGAGCAAAGCCACCTCCTTTATTCAAGAACATTGAGTAGTGGCTCTACTTTTATTTCAAAGAGGAAGGAGCTACAGATTGAAAATACAAAGAAGATGGAGGAGAGGATGAAGCAAGTTTAACCATTATCATCATCGTTGATGATGCCCTACTATGCCCTGAATTCGGTGCATGGCATCCAGTTGTCTCATAAGGAGGAGGCAACTGGTCTCTTTGCTTCCTCATTAGCTAAGCAGTTGAAGAACAGACACCACCACTGCCACCATCCTGAGGGGCTAAGCTCATGGGTTCATGTTGAGAGATGAGGCCATCTTGTTATTCACTGATTGGGCCTTATATAGACTTTGTCTCATGTAGCCACCATGAGATATGTGGTACGTTCCCATTTCCCAGATGAGAACACTGAGGCCATGAGCAAGTAACCTACCTGTGGCCATACAGAAATCGCTCTGCAGAAGTCGGGATTTAAACCCCAAACTCCTGTATCTGAAGTCTAAGTTCTTCCTGTTACACCACTCTGTACTGTACTGCTTCAAGAAGTGGGCATTAAAATCCTAAAGAAGACAGAGAATTGGGTAAATTTCCAAAGATTTGAATAATTGGAACGTTGCCTTGGAGCTGAAACTGAAGTGAAAAAGGCAAAGAAGGGCCAAGTGAGGGGCCACAATGTGGAAGTTGAGATTCTAGTTTCCACTAATCTCTTTACTATAAAAACATACATTCCACTCTGGGACTATACCTTGTAAGAAAACCCCAGCAGAGAAGAGTATCGCTGCCTGGGGAGCCCATTCACAGTATCCTCATGGTCAGTGAGACATTAAACTCCTAGACAAAAAGATTCCACCTATGTTCAGCACTGCAGACTTCTGCAATTACCGTGTTTCCCTGAAAATAAGACCTACCCCCAAAATAAGCCCTAGCAGGATTTCTATGCATTTGTTAAATATAAGCCCTCCCCCAATAATAAGACCCAGTGATGGGCGTGGCTGTGCAGCATATCTGCATAGCCACGCCATGCATCTCAGTGCAGAGCAGTAAGGAAGACTGGAATACCTTTTATCTGCCACAGCTCCTTTCTCTGAGCCGTTCACATGTGGTAACCACAGTTGCAGGCATCCTATTGCGCATGTGTGAACGGCTAGGGGAAAGGAGTTCACGCATCACTAGCGCCAGCCCCACCAACAAGGTCGGCTCCCCCTGTCAAGTTCCAGAAGAAGATGACTTACATGTATTTGAATAAATATAGATTGTTGTATTACACTTAATCAAAATAAGACATTCCCTGAAAATAAGCCCTAGTGTGTCTTCGTGAGAAAAAAATAAATATAAGATAGTGTCTTATTTTTAGGGAAACACAGTATAATTCCTATGGCTCCATTTCTGGCCATGTAAAGACCCATTGGCACAGCTACTCCTTATTTAATAGTCACTGATTATGCACCTGATTTGTGTCTGACAGTCTATTAGGCACCGGGGATACAAAGAAAAACAAAGCAAAACTTTAGCCCTCATGGAGCTCAACCTCTAACTGGAGCTACATATAGATACAGATATAGGCTACATCGAAGATGCAAAGATGGTAAAGCTGATTCTCAACTATGTTTAAAATAAATAAATAGACCAAAAAATTAACTGCTGGTAACATCCTTGGCAGAAACAGTGGTATCCAAAAAATACTGAAGGCCCATCATTTGGTTTATGTCATCCAAAATGGTGAGTGGTGGCAACTACAGCAATGAGTTCCTTAACCTCTTAACTATAAAACGTGGATACTACCCCATACCTTACAGTATGTACTGAATGAGAGAACGGAGAGTACCTGGCTCGGTGTCTGACACATCAGTTCTGGCTCTTGCATCTCTTCCTACTCTGTCCACTGGTCCAATTCTTCTGGGCCTGGTTCCACTCATTTCCCAGCCACCTCTGAAGTTGAGGGTTCAAATGACAAGTTCCAGGCAAACATTACATTCCTGACGGTGACATCTTAGTTACCGTGGGTCCCTGAGTGACTATACGGAACAGAGCCCTCTGATGACCCACAGTGGAATAAGAGCCTGAGAGAGGAATGAATCTGTTTCATGTCAGAGCCCCTGAAATTTGGGGGCAACTTATTCCTGAACTATATCCAACCTATCCTAACTGATGCAGATAGATTAGAAGCTTAATCACACTTTGGACAGGAATTGATTTCTCTACCTTTAAAAAAACAAAAACAAAAACATGGTTTTAATTAAGCTTCCTTCTGCATACAGTCTCCAAAAACTCACTTAGACTCCAAATGGTAAGATCTGTCAGTGCTCAAGCTGATTTCCATTTCCTATAATTTGGAATTCATGCCATTTTTCATGAATTTGTTTTCCAAGTGCTAGAGAAGCAAGACTCAGACAAAAAAAATTCTAAAGTGTAATTGCTAAGCTGAGAAAACAGTGGCACGGAGAATATCCACTTCTAGGAAAGCAACAAAGGATCGTGGAAATGCAGAGGCTGCACATTGTCCTGTTGCCATGGAGAGTGCAAGACTAGTATGGCTCCAGATGATGAGATAGCGATGGCAGCCGGTGGCTACTGAAGTGTCAGTGTGCCAGCAACTCCGCCCAGGCCCACCTGCCAGTGTGGGCAGTGGGGAGCGTCACTCAGCAAGGAGAGGAAGTTGTCTCGGGGATCTGAAACAAGTGCTGGGGGACCAAGCTAAGTAACATGCGTTGCAAGTTGGAAAGATTGAATGAATGACCAGTTCAGCTTCTCTGGGAAGAACAGGATGAAGATGAGGTTGTTTCTCTGAGTCCTGGGCAGGTTGGTCCTCTCTGATGAGGAGGACAGACACTTCAGCAACTTTGCGTCCTGACAGTTAAGTAGTTAAAAAACAGACACCAACATCCAGGAGGCTTGGGCTACAGGCTCACACCGAGAGCCTGAGATCATCACACTATTCATCTGTTGGGGAGATCCAGCAGGTGAACCTGTCAGGGGAAGCAGAGAAAGAATGAGGAGAAGGTGGGGCACAGCCAAACCTAACAGTGAGTCCTTGTCTGAATAAGTCTAACTGGCTGGTTATTACATAACAACTACCTACCTGCCTGCAGCGAGACCCCTCTTACTAAATGCCTACTAGGCAGCAGGAACTGCGCTAGACACTGAGGACAGAGGAGACAACATCCATCCTGCCTTGGGAAACGTCAAGTCTCTAATAAGGACCTATGTAGGCCTTGCCTCATATACTAAAGCAGAGGGGAATTAAACAATAACAACGATGCTTCTGATTCTCAGGGGAGTTGCAGTCTTTGAGGACCATTAAAGATGATAGACATTAGGTTACTGGGGACTCACATGGGTGGTCACCCCAGCCTTGGGGGTGAGGTGGGGCTTAATGAAGAACCACAGTGATGTTGGCCTCTGGCCTGTCATCTCGGTGGGGGGCTTCCAGCACTCCCCTCAATCCTGGGCAATCCTGGACACTCATTTCTCCGACCTTCTTTTGTCTCCATCTTTGAGGGAGGGTTTCTCTCCAAGTTTGAATGATGCCGCATTAGAAAGTGCTGCTTGGAGGGGGAGCCTTCAGTCTTTTTCCAGGCTAAGAAATTCCGATTTTTTTGATCTGCAACTCTTCAGCTCCCACTGACAACCAAAGGTGCTAACTGGAGTCTGTTTAGATCTCATCTAATTAACCGTGGCAATTGCCTTTTGCCTTAATCTCTTGATCACCCCTAGTGGGAGACTGTTCCACACAGAACTGAATTTGTACCAAGAACCTCAAACACATTCACGCCTTTTGGTCTAGAAATTTCACTTCAAGGAAATAATTCTAAAGATAGTTTAAAATGCTGATCCCAACACTATTTGTACTAAAAACAACCTAAATACCCATAACGAGGGCAAGGATTAAATAAATTATGGGCAGTCCATCTTGCGATTTTTCTAACCATTAACATGTCATTTATAAAGAAAAAGCTTTAATAAATGGATGAAATGTTTATGTAATAATGTTGAGGAGAAAAACATCAGGATACACAAGGACGGGTAGTTTGAGCTCAACTGTAAACAGTTTGCATAGGAGGAAGGAATTAAACCACAATGCTAATAGTTATCTCTAAGAGATAGAATTATGGGAGATGTTTATTTTCTTTGTTATTCTTTTCTGTATTTGGCAAATTTTCCATAATGAGAATGAGTTAGCTTTATAATCAGAAAATTAACATTTTAAAAGGAAGTGATAAAACCAACTGGATAATCCTGCTTGGCGGGGTTGGGGGGAGGGGAGGGGCACGGGTCTGGAGAGCCAAGCTCAGCTGTTCAAATGGGGGAGAGACACTGAGGCTTTAGGAAATATCAACAATATTCTCTAAACTGTTAGATACACTTTATAATTGCAATTGCTTGCTCTAAATTGGCTGTTTATTCTGTTAATGACTTTTTTGGTGAACCACTGTTTACAAATAAGGCAGTTCCCAGAATCTGCTAGCAATTAGGGAATTGTTCTGGCCTCCTAATGAAAAATAAACACCCATTAATACTGCCTGTCCTGGCTTATACTCATGTTGGTTTTGTGTCATTTACTTTGGGAATGGATATTAACCACCCTTAAAAAATGTACTTAGCCTCCAGATCACTCCTGCGCATCAGTTGCTAACACTGTGGCAAGAAGAAGACATTGTTAAGACAAGATGAAGGAAGAAGATGACTTTTCCCCGCCTCCTTCATGCTGGTTGTCATCGACAATGGTCTCCTGGCAGTCGCACTTGCTAATTTAGCTGTTTCATTTTGTATATGCACCCCAACCTCACAGGCCAAGTTGGGACTTCACTCCTCAGACCAGGAACCACACACAGGCTGCAGTTGTCTCAAACTGGGTGTGTCAACACCCTTCACTTGAGCTTGCCTGGTCTGTGCAGAAGCCAGCTGTGGGAACGGAGCAAGAGATATCTGATCATGAGAGAGGTGAAAGTGAGGATGCTAAAAATAAAATTACCAAGACAAGAAAAGAGCCTGTACTCGTGACAAACGTTATCATGGCTCCAAACTGGATACAGACCAAACGCCCCTCAGCAGAGGGGGTGGATAGATAGCCGGTGATACATCCATACAAGACGATATTACTCAACAGTGAAAAAGAACCACTGTCACATGGCAAGAGGGACAAATCTCAAAATCATGACACTAAATGGAAGAAGCCAGCCATAAAAAGAGTACATGCCATATAATTCCCTCTGTAGTGAATTCTAGAGATTTTAAGCTCATCTACAGTGACACCAGTTGGGAATGAAGGGGGTAGAGAGTAGGATCACCATGGGGGAGACAGACATGTTCATGATCTTGACGACAGTGGTGACTTTACAGGTGAGTACATAGGTCAAAACTTAGGCTTTCAATGGAGGCAGTTTGTAATAAATCCGTTTGGCTTTTTTTTAAACTAATGAACCACATTATAGTATTTTTCTTACAAAATTAATCACAATATTATTCATAGCAAAA
>CAUYQV010112334.1:0-16265 GCA_963574575.1 Galagoides demidoff
GCCAGGCACAGAGTGGCTCACAATTGTAATCCTAACATTCTGGGAGGATTAGGTGGGAGAATCCCTGGAGCTCAGGAGTTCCAGACCAGCCTGAGCAAGAGCCAGCACCCCCTACCTGCCATTTCTACTAAAAATAAAAAATTTGGCCGTGTTTGAGCTTCTGTAGTTCCAGCTACTCAGGAGGCTAAGGCAAGAGGATCACTTGAAACTAGGAGTTTGAGGTTGCTGTGAGCTAGGCAGATGCTACAGCACTCTAGTCAAAAAAGAAAAAAGAAAAACCAAAAAACAAAAAAGTCCAAAAATCATAACACTAAAGCCAAATTAAATAATTTAAAAAATGAAAATAAAGGAAGCATGCTTCTTTCTCAGCCACCAGCTCTCACAAAAAGACATTTTATGTATAACTGGAAAAGTCCCTAAATAAGTCAAATGCCAAGTTTGTTTTATACGAAAATAGTTGTAAAGACCTTTGCAACTGTAAAATTGTAAAGATGCCCCTATAAAATGATTCTGCAATTAAACTTAATATATCAGATATAATAAGAACACTCTGCTTCAAATTAGTGTATGCAATCTGGCTGCCACTACCAAAACATAAATTTCCTATAGCCTGCTTCATTCATCCACTTGATTAAAAACAAAAAAGTATAGATCCCCTAATTAAGTGTCTAAGTGACTTTTTTTTTTGAGACAGAGTCTCACTTTGTTGCCCTTGGCACAGTGCCGTGGAGTCAGTCATAGCTTACAACAACCTCAAATTCTTGGGCTCAAGTGATCTTCTTGCATCAACTTCCCAAGTAGCTGGAACCACAGGCACCCACCACAACGCCCTGCTACTTTTACAAACAGGGTCTCACTCTTGCTCAGGCAATCCACCCACCTGGGCCTCCCAGAATGTTAGGATTACAGGTGTGAGCCACCCCATCCAGCCAGTGTCTAAGTGTTGATGCAGACTGTGGGGGGGAGGGGAAACTTCCCCTTTGCCCTGGGAGGTGCTTGTTCTGAGCAATTCTGCTCTCCTTCAGGGTGTAACTTCCTGTTTCTCAGTTCTCAAATTTCCACAGCCTTATATGTGGCATTTTGCAATACTTATCTTTTGTACAGTTCAACATAGTGGTTAAGCACATTGGGCTCAAATCCTAACTCTGCCTTTTCAGAGCCAGATGACCCTGGGAAAGTCACTTAATGTTAAGTAACTGTGCCTCAGTTACCCCATCAGTAAAATGAGGATAACATTTTTATTTACCTCATACAGTTCTTGTTATTTACTCTTAACTATCCTTGTTTACTATGATAGTAGAAAGTGGAGATACTCACTTTTTGAGCACCAGTCTGGGGCCCATCTTCCTAATTTAAAATTGCATTGTCCATTTTAACAGTTCTCAAAAGTTTTTGGTTTCACTCTAGGATGTATCTTTGTATAAAAGTTTTGATCAGAAAAACTCTGTCATTCAGGCCATACCCAACTAAATCTGAGTCAAGAGATCAGGGGAGAAAGCACTCAGGGCATAACTGCTCCAAAAATGCAACTCTCTGCAAGCCTGGCTGCTGAAACTGCCTGCTACCACCCTAATACCAATTTTAGAGGTTGCCAGCTCCCCAAAACTTTACTAGTGCAAATGAACTTTCTCTCAAATCCATACATCTCTTTTTTTAATAAAACCGCCAACCTTCTCTTTGTTCTTCAACACAGCAAACCCCACCATTCTGTGTGTATGCCCCAAATTTCAAAGCTGCAATTTCCAAATAAAACTTTAAACTTAGAGGTTTATCTCTACATTTTATTTTGGCTTTGACATTTGTATAAATTTTAAAATATATTTTTCCCTAATCTCTGAGGAACACTGATACTCCAGGGGGTATAACCATGTTTATCCTGTGGTTTCTTAAGGCCCCAATACCCAATACCTCCATGTACCAGTACCTCATTTTGAGAAACAGAATCTTAGACCACCCATTTCCTGCAGTATATTGTTTCTGCACCCTTTCAAAAACACCTAAAATATTCGTCCTGAGGTAACCATAGAAATTTGTGATACAGTATAACAAAATAATAACATCTATATTTTAATAGTACTTAAGCATTTGAAAAATGACTTCATATAAGCCTATTTAGTATTGATTTTAAAGAAAATCAATTCAAAAACATCAAATTACAATTGACTAAATCTTGCTGAAGGCTGAAAAGTAAATTTATGCTTTCCTCCAAAGTGCAAGCGTGCTGCTTAGAACATGCAGAAACAATTCTAGTATATCTCTAAAATACAGTGCTAATACACTCTTCAACAACAACAAAAATGCACATGCTGAAATTATCAGTTACAAAAAAGCTGTCTTTCTTCAATTTTTTTTTTAGAATTTAAATGTATTATAATCTAACCATATTATTACTGTCCTGGGTCTACTTGTGATAAAAAATTATAGGTAATGGCTTTGTGTTTCAATCAAAATAATTCTTCTTGTCAAGGATTTTGATCAAATGGAATTACAGGCTCACACAATTTCTATCCAATTGGACTTTAAGGTCAACAGCAATGAACAGTTATATAAATCTAAACTGTCAATGTATCACACTTTATGTGATTAATCTTAAATATAAAAATTGTAAATTTTCTTGTAAGCCACTCAAGTGAAAGCGGCTCACTTTACTTCCCTTTAAAATACAAACTATAATTTGGTTTAATGGTGAGCCTAACGCCTACCATGGATTTAAGTGCATCCAGGACTGGGCTGTTCCACAACACTTTCCAAATTCACGCAAAGACTCTTTATCAATCCAGAAGAATTCCCCTACCAAGAGAGCCATGAGAGAGGAAAGGAGGCCTTAAAGTAGGGCTCAGGGGCTAAAGGACCTCAAATGAGGATGCAGGACTCTTGGGGGGACGTGTTGGAGGGGAGGCAGGGAATCACCCACAGCTGGCCCCGCAAGTGAAGCCATTGTAAGGCAGTAGGGAGATGCTTAGTCGTTTTTGTTTTTAGAATAGGGACGTGGTGGGAGGGTCTACATCCTGACTTGGACAACAAAACACTCACTCCCACCAAATTATTTCCAGCTAGGCTGTGATCTCGCTCCACCAGGGCCTACAAAGAGGCATCATTATAGGAATGAAAGTCCCAGTCACAAACTCCGCGGCACAACTTACCGGGAACCCCCTACCCAATTCATCTCCACAAATCTTCCAAGCAAGAAGGCTCTGAGGTCCCTATATCCAGGGCTTGGACGTCTTCGCTCAGCGCCAGATCGCGGCCTCAGCGAGCTCCTCCACAGCCTCCCGACAGCCTCTGCGCCCACCCGGTGGGCTCCTGGTCCGAGGCTTGAGACTCACCTGATAGCCTCTGCGCCTGCCCAGTACGCACTTGGCGTGGGACTTACCACCCAACCTCCCGACAGCCTCTGCGCCCGCCCAGTAGGCTCCTGGTCCGGGGCTTGAGACCCAACCTCCCAGCAGCCTCTGCGGCTGCTGCGGGTTCTGTCTGGACAGAACCAGAGGGAGGCCCAGTGCTGTTAGGGCCCCAAGGGACGCTGTGGGAAGCAGTCAGCTCACCTAGCAACAGTTCTAACCGGTCGGGCAAGGCAAGCTCAATAAATGGAAATACCTGTCAGTGGCCACAGGGTTAGTGTTTCAAACCATCTCCACCATGGTTTTATCTAGTTATGCAGTGGTCCCTGCTATCTTTTTCAGGTCAAAAAGCAAAGTTGGGAAAGAAAAAGAAGGCAAGGACAAAGTCACAGATTGCTAACCTGAACTTGGTGTTTCCATTTCCATCGATAGCCAAGTTCTTTCAATATATTTCAAGTGCAGTTTTAATATCAAGTAAACAGTTATTTAAAAGTAATGTCGTACTATAGAAAGTTACTATTCTGTGAGTTTTGTGAGTTTCTAAGAGAACTTGATCGAAACTCAATTTAAATGTGATAGTCTAAAGATGTAGAACTCACTGGAAAACAACCTCAGAACAGAAGTTGGATTTTGTTATTCTTTTCTGTATTATGTTGATTGTACATATAACATGTATTATGTATGTATTCTCACAGACTCTTCTGATATTTGGTTAGAAACTAGGAACCGCTTCTCCAATGCACAAACTACATTTTTTTCTGATTGCTATATTTTTGGCAGCACATAGTCTGGGGAAGGTCTCATAATTTGAAATATATTGTCTGTTAAATCATTGGGAAATAATACCTAGACTATGAATATATCCTAAGATAGACATCTTGGTTAATCATGTAAATCCTGATTTTATGACCAATTAGCCAAATATATCCATAATTGAATTAGACCAGGTCAATTCAATAAGCCTTGGGTGTGGCGTGGCTATTGGTTTTTCGGTAACTAAACCATACAGTCAAGGCAGGAGAATGGCCCTGTGTATCAGCCTTTCCTTCCTTCAAGATTTTTAAAACATGTTGACTAACTTAACCAGAAGGAGAAATAAATTACTAAAGAATTAACTTTTTTCCTTCTATTATGTTGAGGAACAGAAAGAAGAGGTTGGCCAATTTATTGAGAAGAATCAAAAACTGAGAGCTGGACAGAACCATACATGTATCTTCTCTCTGACTAAAGTCATTGCTTTCCTTTTAGTCACTGGGAGGCAGTGGTAATGGTGAATTAGGCCAAGGAAAGATTAAGCTATGAGAAACGTGTTCAAACAAAATATTTACTGGATTTTCCTTTAAAAAAAAAAAAGAGGCATTTCCATATGAACTAGGCTTTAGGTTGTTATGTGTAACAGCTGATTTCATCTTCAATGCTGTTTATGCCTCCCTGAGTAAGGCTAGCACGACTGATAGATGAGTCAAATGCTGTGCTATTTTAGGGCCAGTAGGGCAATTAGGTAATCTCCTGGCTCACGAGATGGTTCAAGAAAGCAGAACAGCACAGATAAAGTATTACTTAGCAGTTGAGAAGGAAATCCATTTAAAAGTCTTAAACCTTAAGCAATTTATCTTTACTTATTTCTAAAAATTATTTTACTTTCTGGTGATTTAAAATCTAACATAAAACACATAATCTATATCATATATACATTTCCTAAATACATATACTTCATGTAAGTATACATAAAAACTATATTTATATATTGTATATATTAGATAAAAATCATTTCTTGGGCTTTACAGTTTATTAAGCATATATGTAATCTCTGATATATGTTCCCCGATATATATAATCTATTTAATCTATCTCTTACATGAATATTGGTAGCATGCATGTAAGTAGCACACTGGGAAGCAGAGTGATTTGAGAATTATTGATTTTTTTAAAGTGTTTCATTCATTTTAAAGATCTTTTCTAAGATAATCTCTCTCCTCTTAGGAAAATGTTATTATTTTTTATGTAAACAGACAGATAAAATTGGGATGCTTGAATGAAAATTAGGCCTAAGTATGTTTTTACTACAGTAACAAATTATGTTTTAACCTTCTTTTTCCTTCCTAGTTCAGCATTCAAATTAAATTAACATTTTCTTTGCTTTGACTACATCCTTCCGGTATTATAAATTGAAAGAAGCACCTTAACAGTCTTAGTTTCTTACTTAATAGCATATATTTCTGACTCAACTGTCTATATGGTTTTAATAGGGTAATAGATCTTGAATCCTTCTTCAGCCTGAGCCTGGCCTTAGATGCTAGGATGAACCCTAGCCCTTGAAAGCAGGGTGAGATGGGGAATGGAATTTAAATGGTTATTATTAGTTCTATATCTACGTGGCTCAACAGTGAGTCAAATCTCACATTGACCTTTTCCTCAGTTCTAGTAATTTGCCTTCAACTTTCCCTGTACCACAATTCTGGTAACGAAATTACTATCTTGATATTTTCTTCATACCAAATTCTTTTTTCTCACAAGACTCTCAGTCTAGCCATTGACAGCCTGTTCCTGCACCCCAGCCTCCTTATTAGTTTGTTACTTGACTTACCTACAGCACAGCATGATCCCTTTTGCATTTCTGATTATATTTGCTTCTAGATTTCTCACTGCCGTGATCCTCCTCTGGTGTGGCTGCTTTCAATTATATACTAATGATGCAAACCACTTGTCTTAACTGCCCTCTGCTATCTGACCCATCCCTTTGTCTACCAAGTTCTACCTAACTGAACATCCTTCCATCAACCCAGCTGGGTTTACCCTGGTCCTCAACCTGTCCTGTTGCAGCTATGTTTAGGTGTTAGAAAATGTGACATTAATTATTAAAATTTACAAATGTAAGGCAACCTTATTTTGCTTACACCAAAACAAGAAGCTTGGGAATAAAAGATTTTTTTGTTTTTTGGAGATAGTCTCACTATGTCACCCTCAGTAGAAAGCCATTGCATCACAGCTCACAGCAACCTCAAACTCTTGGGCTTAAGTGATTCTCTTGCCTCAGCCTCCCAAGTAGCTGGGACTATAGGTGGCCGCCACAACACCTGGCTATTTTTTGTCGCGATTGTCACCATTGTTTAGCTGGCCTGGGTGGGGAGTGAACCCACCAGCCTCAGTGTATGTGGCTGGCGTGGTAACCACTGTGCTACTGGCACCCAGCTGGGAATAAAAGATTTTGAAATAACCTCCATGACACTATGTTCTCTACTGCAGTCCTAAAAAGTCTTAATAGGATGATGAGGTATGCTACTAACATGGCCAGCTATCAAAAAGACCTGCATGAGTTGAATACTCATGTATTAGTAATTCTGATGAATTGCATGCAAACAAATGAAAAGATATGTGATGATTCTTGGAATTAATATAAACAGAAGAAAGAAGAAATTTTTAAAGTTTAAGAATATCATTACACATAAAAGTGTAAAAGTTCTTTGTCCTTGATAAGCTAAAAATGGAGATCATTTAACACTGAGACAGGTTTTATATTCTAATGCAAAGGTTTGCAAACTTCTATAAAGGGCCAGATATTTTAGTCTCTGTTGCATCCACTCAACTCTGCCACTATGACTTAAAAGAAGCCATGGGTAGACAAGCAAATAAATAGGTGTGACTGTGTTTCAATAAAATTTGATGGACACAAATGAGAATTTCATGTCATTTTCCCATGACAAAATGTTCTTCTTTTGGTGTATTTTCAACTGCTTTAAAATGTAAACACAGCTCTTAGCTTGAGGGTCTTGTAAAAATAAGTGCCAGGCTGGATTTGACCAGTGGTTATAATTTACTAATCTCTGTTCTACCTTATGCATATCCTCCCAAGCTTCCAATGGACTAGAAATGGGTATGTATGTTGGGAAAAATAGAAAGAAAAAAGTGGTTTTCTCATATTCAAAAATGCACTCAGCCTTCACTAAGCAGTGGCTCATGCCTGTAATCCTAGCAGTTTAGGAGGCCAAAGCAGGAGGATTGCTTGAGGCCATAAGTTGGAGAGGAGAGTACCCATAGCAACACAGTAAGACCCTATCTCTACAAATAAAATGAAATAAATAGCTTGACATGTTAGATGGTGGGGAGAGGGGAGCCAGTAAGATTATTTGAGCCCAGAAGTTTGAGGCTGTAATGAGCTATGATCTCACCACTAGTGGCACGTTAGCCTGGGGGTAACAGAGAAAGATTTTTGTCTCAAGCAACAACAACCAAAAACCAGCTTTGCCTAAAAAACACCCTTCACTTTTTTTAAATATGCAAAATTTTACTTGCCTGTTGAGCAGTTTAAATCCCCCATTAGAGATGTGAAGACTTATTTTTTTTAACCCTCTTGATTTTTATCAAGTAAACAAAATGAAAGTAGGAAATAGCCAGGGGATTACCTCTAAATCCACCCCCCAAAAAAAACAAAACAAAAACTTGTAAAGACAAGGAAGTCTTGAAGTAGGGTCCTGAAGAAGCTGTTCCCTTTTCTTACTCCTTCTGAATTCCCAAATGGCTAAACTTTGATAATAGGGCTGCACACTTCCAAGTGAAAACCACCTAGCACAAAAGAGTAGTGGAAATGAAACATTGTTCTCATTTATTTTAATAGTCGCCTCGTAAATAAATGAGTGCATCAGATCTCCATTGCTAAAAATAAGTTATGGGACTGGAAGATTTTTATTACAAGGCCGAGTAAAGTAGGAATGGAGTAGGAAAAAAGAGGAGATATAGAATAATTTTCTGTAATACAAATGACTTTTCTCCTATTTAAAAAAATTTTTTTTAAAAAGCCTCAAGTAAAACTTGTCTGATAGGTTCTGGGACCTTATGTAAAATCACAGGCCGGGGAAAAAAAAAAGTTGGGGGTGGGGGAGAGTGGACACCGACAGATCCCAGTGTTTCTATCCAACGTGTTTGTATTTGATACTTTTCTTTCTCCAAAGCCTCTCCCACGGATCACTTTCTTCTCTGAGCCCTTTCAGATTCACTCCAGACCCTTTTCATATTCATTTTGTGTGCAACTTTTTGTCCCGCCTCTCTCATTTTCAGAGTGCTTTCTCTCGGTGTCATTAAGGCTCAGAAATCTTTTCTGCTTGCTCTTCCCCTTGCGGCATCTACCAAAACCTTAGAGAAGTGACGTGTATTCTGAAACTTCTGCGGGTTTCTAAGTGACGCGGAGCAAGCTCAGTAGCTCGGTTCTGTTCGCCAGCCGCTGGCCTGATTCGACCTCTCCAAAAATAGACAGTTAACTCTCTGAACTCCTGTTTAAGGATGTAATTCGTTTTTGCTCTCTCCTCATTTTCAAGGTTCAGAGGGAAGCGGCGAGGATTCCAAGGTCCCATCGTCCTCGCAGCCAATGAGGGGCCGGGGAGGGAGGAGCCTGGCGCCGCTCGCGCTCCGAGCGAGGCAGCCCCAGTAGATGCGGTGGAGTCGGAGCTCTGCTGCATCTGTCACAGCAGAACAGAATAAACAAAACAAAACAGGAGAAGAGAAACGCCGCGGACTATGGAACGTTGTAGGACTTTCTGAAACCTTTGCTGGGGATTTCTGTGGAGCATGTTCTTTTAAAACGAATTCCTGGCGGAGCCTATTTGTGTAAGTGGGAAAATGACACACATGCTACATGCAGCCGCTGATCGGGTGAAGTGGACCAGATCGGGTGCTACTAAGAGGGCTGCCTGCCTGGTGGCTGCGGCATATGCTCTGAAAACCCTCTATCCCATCATTGGCAGGCGTTTAAAGCAATCTGGGGACAGGAAGAAAAAAGCAGCAGTTTACCCTGCTGCAGAGAACAGAGAAATACTGCATTGCACCGAGTCTGATTGTAAAAAACCTTCGCCTGGAGTGAATGCAGATTTTTTCAAACAGCTACTAGAACTTCGGAAAATTCTCTTTCCAAAACTTGTGACCACTGAAACAGGGTGGCTCTGCCTGCACTCGGTGGCTCTCATCTCAAGAACCTTTCTGTCTATCTATGTGGCGGGTTTGGATGGAAAAATCGTGAAAAGCATTGTGGAAAAGAAGCCTCGGACTTTCATCATCAAATTAATCAAGTGGCTTATGATAGCCATTCCTGCCACCTTCGTCAACAGTGCAATAAGGTACCTGGAGTGCAAATTGGCTTTGGCCTTCAGAACTCGCCTGGTGGACCATGCCTATGAGACCTATTTTACAAATCAGACTTATTACAAAGTGATCAATATGGATGGGAGGCTGGCAAACCCGGACCAGTCTCTTACTGAGGATATTATGATGTTCTCCCAATCCGTGGCTCACCTGTATTCCAATCTGACCAAACCTATTTTGGATGTAATCCTGACTTCCTACACACTCATCCAGACTGCCACATCCAGAGGAGCTAGCCCCATCGGACCCACCCTGCTAGCAGGACTGGTGGTGTATGCCACCGCTAAAGTGTTGAAAGCCTGCTCTCCCAGATTTGGCAAACTGGTTGCCGAAGAAGCTCATAGAAAAGGCTATTTGCGGTATGTGCACTCCAGAATTATAGCCAATGTGGAAGAAATTGCCTTTTACAGAGGACATAAGGTAAGATAGAAATTAAGGTGATGGGTGAAATGTGAGCTGGCTCAAGCTGCCACTGCGGAGCTAGATACCATCTGTTGTCCTGTCCGTGGACCCACTTCTTTAGCGTCTTAGATTCCTCTGACATCCAAACCTGTATTAAAATATATGCTTCATTACCCTTTTTAATCACAAGCTGTTAAAAAATTATACCGTGCAAACTTTTCTAAAGTTTCATAGAGTAACATTTTCAGCACTCTAAATAAAAGAATCTACTTAGCCTCCTTCACTCAGATGCACTCAGAATCATCTCTACAACATTTTCTTAAAACTGAAATCCTAACTTGGGAGGTGGTCCTAGAGCACGAGAAGAAAATATATATTTAGAAACTAAGAATAAACACATTTTCACTGAGATGGAAAACTTAGGATGGTATTCTTTGTTGTTGTTCCGTTATTGTTCAAGAGAAAAACAAAAACCTATACTTTGATTTGAAAGACAGTTTTGTCAGTTGTGCCTGTCTGATCCCTATGGAGTGGCCTCAGTTCTGAAAATCATGAGAGTGTCTCACAAAATGGCACTTCTGTTCCTCTTAGTTCATATTCAGCACCATATTTTGACACAAATAAAAAGAGGTAGTGAAATCAAATTCTGTCTAGCTTTGAAGTAAAAGCTGAGATTAGAGAGGAAATGAGGAGGAAAGAAGTTCAAGAGTGTTATTTTTAAATAGTAAAGATTTTCAACAGCAAGTTAAGTACCTACCTAAATATGCGCAGTGCATGAAAGTAATTTCAGAATATGAAAGCTAGCAGAAATTTTGAAGATGATGTATTCGAAATCTTATCACAAATGACTGGGCAAATGAACAAAGTACTCTGATGTTGACGATGGCATTTTAGTCATCAAGCAGAATTATTTAATTTCAAAAACATCAATATCAAAGTTTTTTTAATAGCAGAACCAACCTGAAGATGAAAATTTACAGCAAATTTAGGACTTTTATTCTCACTTGAAACTAGTATTAGTTGCATTAATCACATTGATTTGCAATTCTTGAATCATTGAACTTAATGATGTAAATTATAGTGTGCTTAGGTTTCTTGCATAAAATACAAAATCCAGTAAATTATTAAGTCAGTTCAAAAGTGGAGTCTGCATGTGTGTGTGTATGTGTGGCCTGTGTTTATTTTCAGATATTTTGATGTGATCAATGAAGATAAGGCTCTAACATTGTTTATTCATGCCTTATAGAATATCATTGATTTTTAATATTACTCATATAAGTTTGAAATCATGATTAGAAATCACTAGTTTGTATTTATACCTAATATTGTATTCACCAAGTAGTGTAAGGGTTTTTTTAAATAATGCAAGCATGACCAAAACTAAATAATGATTAATGCTGCTATTAATCTGCATTTATTGGTCATTAAAGCTCATAGATAATGCTATGCCAAGTAAACCAAAATAATATATACATGTCTTTAAAGTCCTCAAGCACACGCAATATTTATTTTTATAGCTCATGCTGGGTTAATTCTGACTGCTCTTTTTCCTCTATAGGTAGAAATGAAGCAACTCCAGAAAAGTTACAAAGCTTTAGCAGACCAGATGAACCTCATTTTGTCCAAACGTTTGTGGTACATCATGATAGAGCAGTTCTTGATGAAGTATGTTTGGAGCAGCAGCGGACTAATTATGGTGGCTATCCCTATTATTACTGCAACAGGCTTTGCAGATGGTGGTAATGACATTTATGCTTAATCTCAAATATATGTTTAACATTATTTGTCTAGAAGGCGTCATTTGCCAGTTCTGTGTGAGTGAAATGGTGTACCTAGCCATTATTCTATAGTGATTAATGGTCAGAGATAATGGCAGACTCTGCAGTGTCCAGTAGTAAGACCAGCATATGCAAGAAGCAGACAAGTAGCTCAGAAGACCTTTCTAGTTCTGAGGTGTTTCAGAGATCTCTGGGGCAGCGTTTCTGGGAGTTGATCTTGAGGAGTTTTAATTATACTGCCTTATACAGAATGATTCTCTAGTTTTCATTTAATCTCAAATTAAGTCAATAACTTCAGAAAGAGAATAACGAAGGCTGACCTCATATGTTCCAAACTCTAGTTCTGCATATTTTATACATTTAGTCTATAAATATCCTGTAATTAAATTTGCTCTGACTTGTGATTTGAAAATTTTGTTGACTACATTAGGCAACAAGGACTATTGTTTCAGGTAGTGCTAAAATGCCGTGGAACAAGACCTGGTCTACTTGTGAGTAATACAGATAAACGCCTATGTAGCACTGCTCAGTGGTGCTGGAGGGGTGAAGGTTGTCATGCTGTAGCTGTCAGCTGTCATAGCCTATCCTATCACTGTCTAGGCAGTTTTTATCACCATTTCTTATCTTCTGGAATAACTAAGAAAGATAAGTGCAAGGAAGACAATGTTAAAATGTTGGGTCATCCTTGGATGGAAGTTTGGGTCTTAATTTGTTGGAACAGAGGGAAATTAATTGAAGAAGAGTCACTTTCTGCTCTTTGCCCCAAATAAAACATCCCCTTCTCACTCTCTTTAAAAAGCACTTGACCAAACTTGGCTTTGGTATTGAAGGAGCTAGACAAAAGCACCAGCTTTGTAGTGAGATAGATTTGTTCACCTCTTGGTTCCCCTCTTCCTAACTCTTAGTCCTGTTAATTAAACTCTCTAACCTTGAGTTTTCACCTCTATAGAATAAAAATCAGAAAGGCTACTTAGGAGGGCTGTTGTGAGGCTTTAATAAAATAATGTTTATTAAGTACAGAATACAAAAAAAGAGTACACAATATGTTGTACTTGATATTTGATGACAATCATTACTTAAAAAAGAAAAGCCAACACTGTGAACCATGTAACAGACTTTACACTATTTTACATTTAGAAGTAAGGATTAATAATTATTTGTTTGCAGTTATCTAATAAAAAAGGTAAAAATATATAATATTTAATGTTTTAAAACAGTGCTTTAATGCTTTAACCAATAATTACAAAACATTTTGTTTGAGTCATTCTTAACCTAAAAATGTTCAGCTTAGTAAATTTATATTTTTCAGTCTTTCTTTGCGGTAAGTACCAGTACTATACAGATATCAATTGTACTACATAACTGAGCCATCAATAGACAGTATATTTAGACCACTGAGAAAACTGAATTTTATCTGATTTAATATTTCAAAATTTACTTTAAAAAGTGTCACTAAAAGTTTGCAAAAGGCACAGTTAATGATAGTATTTTAGACATAATCCTTTAATAATGAAATAAATAACTTTTGCAAAAGAATATTAGATTTAAGAAGACTTAAAAACCTATGGCCTTAAGTTTAGTTTTACTAATAGAATTGTCAGAATGATCAGAGAGTCATAAAAGTTACTCACTAAAATAACAATATTCATTAAAAACTTTCAATATAATGTATGTTGGAGACAACCCTAATAACAAGATTGTGGTGTAGCTCTGCCAGTGCTTAGACACACTGGTCTTATTAGAAAACCCTTAAGTGTTCAACATAGCACAGCTAAAATGCAGCTATTAAAGGTGACAAATTAACCCCACAGAGACCAATAAGAAGTAAACAAGGGGTACAATGAATCTAACAAGCTTACTTAACAAGATGTAATAAGATACTTAAAAATAAATCCTACAAACCCTAAAAATACCGTATTAAATTAAAGAAACAATCTTACACGTTTAGATTGAAATCATAATAATCGCAATGAGGCAAGTGAGACAAAAGTATTTTTGAAAGATTTTTAAAAAATAATGTTTTTATACAGACAAAGGTTAAGTAAGGATTTCGTAGAAGGAAAAAAAGAGGTCATCTGACAGAATGTTATTTCAGAGTGTGCTTCAAAATCTATAATATCTAAAGTTACTGTGTGTATTTGTTATGTTTGTGTGTTTGTATATTTATGTGTTTACTAAATACATTTGGCCTACCATAATTCAACACATGAAAATACTAAATAATTTTATTCAAACAGAAGAATTTATTCTTTTACATAAAGATACACCTTCGAGTTTTTAGGTCTTAGAATTGCACACCATATGCTTGCATTCTAATCTTCAATCTTAATTGACTTTTATGGCCCTAATTATCTCTTATGTTAGAGATGAGTTAAATGCATGATGCTATACACAAGTTTAAGGCAAAAAGAAGTGAGCGAGAAAGGAATAGCAAAGAGAAAAGAAGAAAAGATGGGATGGGGGGAAGAAGATAGAATCAGGCAAGAAGCAGACCACTGTTCTAGTCTTGGCTCTGCTGTTTATTAGTTATCCATCCTTAGAAAATTTATATTATATTACGCAAACTTCATATGCTTTAGTTTTCCTATTTTAAGTATAGGAAGATATATATATATATATACACACACATACACATATATATATTTACACACATATATATACATATAATATAGACTCCAAAATTTTTGAGAAATTACACATAATGTATGTAATGTAATTTGAAACAGCCCTTGGCAAGAAGAACTTAAGTGGAATCAATTATTAATATTTATTATATTCTCATCCTATGGGCCTGAGTCAGATTGTCTGGGATCAAATGCTGGCTCATTTGTTTACTAGGCTGTGACTCTGGGCAAATCATTTAACCATTTTGTCCTTCAATTTTCTCATTTTTGAAAATGGGAGACAATATAGCAGATTTGTTACTAGAAGTGAGGAAGATCAGATCATATATGTAAAACTTAGAACAATGCTTGGCTCATAGATAGATGGTCGATAGATGGTTTCTGGTATGATGACTGCAGTTTAAAGGACCAAGGGATAGGAAAGTGATTAAGAAGTCAGAGGTGAAAATGCAGATGAGAAGCACAATTTTTGTCAGAAGGGAAAAGAAAAATAGTTCTGGAATAGATTTGCTGTACCATCCACTGACAACTTCAAGTGAAATCTTACAGTAAGGACAGAATTGTGTTTATTTTCATGTATGAAATTTCACCTAGAACATGCCTTTTCACATTAGAGGAAGTGCTTACAGGTCATCTAGTCTGGATACCCAGCTTTGCCTGAGGTTACACAGGTAGTTAGTGAATCCCTAAAGATGGGTGGTGTGATGTAACTCCTGCCTCCATATTAGCTACCTTGGAACTTATCCTATAAGGCACTTGAGTAAGTTTGGAACCAGGTAATCATGGCACCAAATGGTTGAAAAAGAGGCATTGAAGTAGTTACGTGTAGTTTCTACATATTATTTTTAAAGGATATTACCTTTCTTTATATTAAGAAAAAGACTGAAATTGCTTGAAGAAAATGCTTAGCTGAGAGCTATAATCTTGATGCTTTAACATTAGTAGTTACCATTCTTCTCTTATCAAGAGAAATTCTAGGCAAAGCTGGAGAACGCTACGAATGGGTCCTCTCTGACCTACTTTATCACACTGCACTCTAGCTGGGGTGACAGAGTGAGACACCTAACAGGCAGAGAAGAGAGCATCCAAGCTACTAGCACTGCCAATAACGTCCACATGTCTGTGATCTGTGAACATGAAGTGGCACATCCGAAGTACCAACTGGGAGACACTCCTCTCGAGTGTGGAACTGAACCGGGCCTGCACCCAGGACCATTTTTATTCCTAAAATGGGCCTCTAACAAGACTGTATCCATAGCTTCTGCTGCATTATTATGTCTCACATATTACATGATCATTTAACAAAGCAAAGTTACCAAATTACTGTCATATTCTATATTTTTGTGGGTCAGTTTGAATACACTCCTGTTGACCAATTAATATAGCAGTAATTATCAATACATTCCAAAAGCATGCTTTTTCTTTTCTTTTCTTTATATTTGTTTGTTTGTTTATTTGTTTAAGATAAGGCCTGACTCTGCCTCCCAGGCTAGAGTGCAGTGGTACAATCATAGCTTGCCGGAACCTCAAACTCTTGGGCTCAAGGGATCCTCCTTCCTCAGCCTCCTGAGTAGCTTGGGACTATAGGCACCTGCCACCATGTCCAGCTAAGTTTTTGGTTTATGAAGAGATAGGGGTTTCACTATGTTCCCCAGGCTGGTCTTGAACTTCTGGATCAAGCAATCCTCCTTTTCTGGCCTCCTAAGTGCTGGGAGGTGAGCTACTGCACCCAGCCCAAAGGCCTACTTTTAAAGTTCTACGTAGAGATGAATATTAAGGGGTGTAAGTTTGCAAAGTGCAACATACCTGCCAACAAAGGCACAATCATAAACTCAGCATCGTGTTTATGAGCTTCTGAAACGTATAAAATAAATGTAGCAATGAAAATGCATGAATCAAAATATAGTATCCCGGGCTCGGCACCTGTGGCTCAATCAGCTAAAGCACCAGCCACATACACCTAAGGTGGCGGATTCAAATCCCCAGCC